>JBBPMQ010000214.1:0-33801 GCA_038090375.1 Boletus rubroflammeus | reverse complement strand
GTCTGCGGCGTCTAACCCAGCAAGTTTCAGATACGGGCAGGAAGCGAAGACGGAAATACAGCATAATTGCCATGTAACGTTTCTGGATGGCAACACCCCGTTCGCTACATTCATCTTTAAATATAGAGATTTTGGTCCGCATATCTATCCGCTATGTAGGAGATCGCCCTCAACACCGTTTACAGGTCTCTTACAAGCTAATGGCATAATTCCCAAACCACCACCGGTCAAGAAAAAGGCAGCTGCATTTGAGGAAATTCTTGACTTAACTACTGACGATGACGTCAAGCCAGAACCCGTTGGGGAGGAAATCGTAATTATCGACAACGCCACTCAGAAAAGGACGGCAGGCCTCCTATCAAAGAGATCGAATTTAAGCCACGAGACCGAAGCACGGCCCGCCAAGAGGATTAAGCGAGAGAAGAAATTTGTTCCTACTGGTGAGGTTATTGACTTGACTTGACGTAGAACAGGTTTCGTATTTATAGGCTTACTTTATTTTGGCCTATATGTAAGCATTCTTCCCAAATGTTTCCCGAGGTATCAGAGCCTTCTAGTTCCAACCTACTTACTAGCTATGTTCTCTATTCGTCTTTACGTCCCTGCAATTCCATTGGTTCCTTCAGTGGTCAACCAACATGAATCACAATTGCTGCACGAAACTGTACTCACTTGGTATCCATAGTTCATCCATACAAGGGAAACCTGAAAACGTTGATGAACTGGGCAAGCTGTCGCTTAGAGGCTTTGAATAACAAGCATACCAATTCTGACGTCAGAGCACTCATTGGCGCATCGGGAAGTCTCAACCGAGTCGCTACAGACGCCCTTTTCGGTTCCCACCTTTTGGTACGTTAACAACACCCCTCCCCTTCCTAAAGAGCAACATACAGGAGAACAGGGAGAATGGCAATGCGGATACGGGCAGTGCAAATTTGGGGTGAGGCAGGACTGACCACGATTGTGCAGGGTCCAGTGATACGATCAGATCGAGCGACGCCCTCTAACAACGCGAATGTATACAGCGGCTATGGCGTATTAGCTATCTTGTCGCGGATAACAATCAGGCGGGTGTCGACTTTAGGTACGATATTGTGATAGACTGCCATTGACTTGGTAATTTACCCAATAGACGCAGGCCCCGACTCCACTTACCTTGTACTATCAAGTCCCAAGTCGACACATTGAGATCGAAAAGGGGGCGCTCAGAAAGGGTGCTTACCATAACAATCGATATGGAGAACCGAAGCAGAGTGACGATCCAAGTCTCCGACGATGAAAATCGCGGTCACACTACGAATGGATGACAGGCTGTCCTCCGCTGGTGTTTCTTAGAATGAGCATGACACAGGGCCTCGGGAGATACACATGAACATGGTGAGATACGAACAATGACCGATACGCAGGCCAATAGGATTCGCCCGACCGGGATACGCAGGCCAGTAGGATTCGCCCGGTCAGGCGAGTCACTTCCATATGAGATGCTACCCTGGGTTTAGCGCGTGCACACCTCCCGATGTGCTTGAGGTTCCTGGGCGAAGCATGGCTACTGGTTCTCTCCTTTCTTCAGGAAGATTCTTTCGGGAAATGACAGCTAGAATACCATAGTGCGTCACCGTCGTGGTCGTCCCATTTGTCGCGTTGACAGCAATAGTTGGTGCCCGAATTGATTGTATGCCCCACGGATCAGCTCGAGCACGAAGAATGACATACCGCGCAAGGTGTGGACAAACAACCATCATGATCCGGGTATGCCATAGACGTCCGCGCGATGGCCCTCCGCAGACAGTACTACTGGGGACGCATGATCCTCGAGTTGTTGGGTTAATTGTGCCACCATCCGTGCTTCCGGGTTGATCGGCTGCGCTGCGGGCCGTCCACGCCACTTGAACGACCGACATGCATGTTTGATGTGACGTTCACTTGTTCTTCTCTTCCTCCACCGCAGTTGACTCTACCAGCCCAGCGACATTCGACGGAGCTGCAGGGCAAGAGTGGCATAACCCCAAGGAAAAATGTGAGTGCTATCACCAGCGTGTTCGTGGTAAACCTGACGTGGAACCGTTCAGTGGCCATCGATTGTGCATGAGGACAGATCGATGTGTTTAAACCACAGCTGTCAAAATCATCCATATGAACCATAGGAGTAGCTCACTTTTGATCGACTCGCATTGCCAATTCAGCAAAGAGGTCGCACTGCGCTCTACCTTCACGATTCGAACCAAAAGTGGCTATTAAACGGTTGTATGACTCGTAAATGGTCGAATGGTACTAAACGAGAGGTAGCAAAAACGTGGATGTGCGCTAAAACCCTCGGACTAGTATTTGAAACTCGCTTAATGGGCGGGCGGCGGTCAATTTCATGTAAGGCCGGCAGCCAATTGCGCCAACGTGTCTGTCAATGTGATCTGAGTCGGCCTACGTTTGTCAAGACTAACATTTTACAAGCTACCGTCCGACGATTCCCTCGATGAGTCAACGATCGCATCAGGGACTCGTACGTCACTGCTACATGATAGGGAACTACTAGCTTTTCCATGAAACGTCATCTCAAATCTTGAATGGGCTGTACGGGGCAGATTCGGATACTCCAGACACCACCCAAAGAAGTCGTATTCGAAACGTGACGGGCCAGTGCTTGTAGCTGTATAATATGCGCGATTTCTGTTACTACTACTACTGCACTCCCCCGACATAGCTGAGCGATGTCGTTGAGCATAAACACAAACGTCCCACCCATCTTTACTAGTCGCGTCAACTACGCTGTAGCAGATGGCGACGATCACTGTTCCGCTGGTCGGACTTTCTGTTCGCCTCGCACGTCTCCTTTCCTGTACAAACAGACACCTCGTGGCACACGCAAGGCGTACACGTTTACCTCCATCACAAACACCGAGCTCCACCAAGCTTCTCCGACATCGCAACCGGCCAATCAACATACGGCTGGTGAGTCGCCACAGTATCTCTCATTACTATTAATCCGGCGAGACTAAAAACAACAATTTTGATTTCATTCCCTTGGTATCTGTGTTTGTGGTTGACAAATTCCATGTCAGAATCACCTCGCGGCCGTAGCATAAGCCTTTTTTCTCCTCGCTCCGCAGTCCAAAACAACCTGAATTACCAGGTTGAATCTCTTCTACCCTACAATGCGGAAGCCCCGCATTCTCCCCGTGGCAATTTATCTGGGCGCAGACCGTATAACGAGACGTTTGACTCAGCACTATTCTTGATGTCTGCTACTTTTCCGACGTCATCCCTCTCGCACAGCGCCCTCGACATGCTACTTAAAGCCGAGGCTACTCTAGACCCCAGCACACCCCCCCAAGACTCCACCAGCGACATTCAAGGCGCAATGTCTACCCTTGACGTGCCCAACAGCTCTCTCAGCAGGCACTCTTCACGCTCTTCGGCTAGAAATCAGCGCATGAGGTCAGGCGAACCGAAACGGGATAAGAGCTGCTTCTCTTGTGCGTCGCCTTGTCCATCAATCGCTTCTTCCACCAGTCCGTCGTCTAGCACCACTGGCCCTGCATGCATCGTCACTTCAATATGTAGCATCAATTCCACAGATGGCAGCACTGCTTCTTCTGCTGCCGCCAGCTTGCTCTCACCGTCGCCGACGGATCGCTCGAGGCGTTCCCCCGCACCAGACTCCTGCCCTCCCATGGTTGTGCAGAGCACGACCACAAGTCACATTCTTTCTGTCACCCTCCCACGTGTTATCCAGCCAGAGATGGTCACAGTGGCAGCGAAGAAAGGAGATAGGTTGGATGTGGTTGCGGATGCTTGGCATATGGAGCGGGATTGTGAGTCAATCACTTTTTTATTTGGTGGTCCCATTCATTGACCCACGCCTAGGCCACTATGAGTGGCAAATTCGTTTTACAGCTGGTGATGTCGACATGTCGACAGTCCGCGCGCGTTTTGGACAAGATGGAAACCTCAGCATTGAAGTCCAACGACGAACCCCTGGGCAGAACTGTACTCCCAGGCTTGGGATGGGATTCAGATACAGGTATTACTAGTGGGTCTGACGTCGCCACGGACCCACTACTCCCTCCCTCCCCGAGAGAGCGTGTCTCTGCATTTTCAACTCTAGTGTTATAATTGTATTAGTGTGTGTAATTGTACGCAGAATCATACCCCCAAAAATCGACATCCCCCGATCCTTCTCACGGCAATGCTGCCTTTCTATCCCCATCCACACGTTCTATGTATTTACTCGCTTTCTTGTTTCCCGCATTTGCGTTGCATATTTTTGCGCTCCCACATTGCAGCCCGTGTGCTGCATTTTGGGACTAATATGATCCATCATCACGACGAAAACGCTTGGAAGTCGGGTCTCACTGTCACCCTGCACAATTCGTCCACGACTCCGAACTAACAGGATCAGGACCAGCCTCCACGCGTCGCAACCCCCTGACCTTGTTTAGTGCAGAGAGTGACGAGCGCGTCACGCAAAGTTCTGACATCACTAGTATGATCGGCACCGTGAAACTTGAACGTACCGCTTGTCTTCCAAATGGTTCTTTGGCCTACTCTACAGTCTGCTGACATCATACTCCGATGTGAAGATCGGGCATTCCATGATTGCTAGCGTCCGCGGACGATTCCTACCCAAGCCAAAGTATGATCGACCGTAAATGTATCGAGACGATTACGAGCGCTCGTGTTCTCACTTTGCAGTGGAACTGGAACCAACGCACTGGTGTGTACTTTTCGACGCTCGACGCTCGATCCTCGATCTTACTGACTTGGACTTTGTATGGGCTGAAACGCTGTCGCCAGGTTAAAACCTCTTTGCTAATGCCCGCGTAGAACTTTTGGAGTTGAACCTCGTTCGACGGGCGTTTTATTTTATTTTGTTCCTGCTTCTTTCCAGTCAAGGCCAGCTGAATGCTGAACGTCCTTCTGAATAGGTTGAGGCCAAGCTATCTACATGGGTAATATTTCTTCCATCCTGGGCAGGGCCAAAGTTCGTACCTTTTCCCCCTGTGCGGAGAGAGTGCGACGTGGTGCGACCAACCTGTCAAAGTCAACATCTCCGACATGGACCGCGGGGATCCCCCTCGGCAATCCCTCATGGCGTAGCAATTTTCTGTGAGAATGCAACTTGCCAATGAATGCTGCAATTGTCACTGGTCTTGCTAATCACAAGTTTGCGAATTCTACGGATCCTCGCTCAATATGGTCTCTTTCTTTCGCTAAACGGCTCGTCATCGGATGTAAGGGGCGAGTCTAAATATGTGTGTGAACGGGTACGTCATGTCTTTTACCTATGTAGTCAAGATTCGGAGGTAATTCATGCCCGTTTGCTTTTCGGCCGGATCCTCATACTTAGGAGTACCATCCCAGCGCAAAACAAGCGATAGATATCTGCATCCATCTGGACAGTACGACATGTGAAGTCCCTGGTTGACGCAACAACGTCGCAAAAGCAGGACCGTCGGTTCATTCCAAGGAGGTTTCGGGGTCGTTCTCAAACGGAATGACAATTATAGAATCGCGAACACGTGAGTGGGTATATCTGTATAAGATATTCATCAGTCCCTGCACACCATGGTTCATCAACAAGAAAGGGAGCATGCGTACTCACCTTTCAAAGCAGAAGCAAACGCAATCGAGATCGATGACGACATCAACATCCTTGAACAATTCACTTCGAGCGATCGTGGCCACCAAGGCTCCGGTGAACACCAGTGACCACACGAAAAGCTAGGCGTGCGAGTGAGACATACGTAGTGTAAACAACATAAGATGAAACATCTCACCGAACAAACAAATCCTATCCCCGTCATGGTAATAGTGAAAAAGCCAACGGCAGGAAGCCACGATGTGACTAAGTGTGGTTCTTAAATGGGTCATCCATTAGACCCGCACGACGCGCCGGTCAACGGCCACGTCAATTTCATGGGGCAGAAGATAACCCAAGGATGCGCTGGCAACTTCCGCGAGCGCGCCAAGCCCACCCCCGTAAAATGCGAGTTCATAGTTTTTCATAATACTCGACGGTGCTCGTGTTCTGCGAACGGATCCGTGTTTCGTGGCGTGAGTTCCAGAAATTTCGAGTTTGTCAACGTCGGCTTTGATGTCAAATCGATTCAGCGTGCCATCAATGCACGCACCGAGGTTCCTCGAGCTTGTACTGTATATCCCCGTTCAGGACAATGCGAACATTCAAGGGATCCGAGTTGAGCCTTCCTGCGTAGCCGGTAGGGTGACTAATTGTGCCAAACCAGCACCCTCAGAATATATTCAACGTTGGTGCGCTGGGTCAACGAGCGGTGAGAGCGGTGGAGGGTTGGGCAAGCTAGCCAGTGCAATCGACATACTTCATTGTATATGGAGGGAAAGAACGCAAGTTCCACTTCTTGGATACAACATGCCAATTGAAAGGAAGCTGGCATGGGAGTGAGCCGCTCCTCTAAACGCTGCCTGTGAACCATCTGATCTGCTCTGGGGCTCCGGTTTACTCGTGGTACCCAGCGTTGACCTCATCGATCTGGACTTTGCAGTGAGATTCGCGTAGTCCAGTTCATCATGCCAACCAAGTTGCTCGTTGGCGTTGAGGCGGAGCCGCCGCAGATGCCTATCCTGTTTTCTGCATTACATAACCACGAATCTACCATGCCGCATATTTTCGTTTCGTTTTCTTGGACCACTTGATCTCCAAGTTCATTTCAGCCCTTGACAACTTCCAGTTTGCTGTGACTTAGTAAAGTATCTCTTACGGCCCTACGGGGGGGGGGGCCATCACGGGGACTCTGATTGCGTTGCAAGGCCAGGTGATGGTTGCCAAATAGTATCAAATAGATAACGAACGACATACATATGTCACAGATAAATATTACTGGGATATCTACATTAACCCTACCATATGACGGCGCAACTATATGCTCTTACCAACCTATCTCAAAAACTGCCGGAATTTGACAATAGAGCATTAGACCATACGATCGATTGGTATCATATCGACGTTCGCGCGCATGAGACTAAATCCGAGTACTAACTGTGAGTGATCGCGCTCTTTGAAACTTTGAAGTATGAGGATAGTTGTGGGTGGGCAAAAGGCACGATCTCCGTGCGCACTTCCGTTCCTTGTTTCGCTTCCACGACTCGTTGGTGTGGTTTGCGGTGATTTTTCTCGTCCCGCAGCCGCCATCAACGCCCGGGCCCTTCTTATCATTCTCACCAGCCACAGTGGTTAACGTTGATCGATGATCAATCGATCATGAGACTTCGGAGTTTAAAAAATGAATAAAATCTCCCCACTCCTCAAGACCTCAGCGAAGCCTCTCCTAGTCCCATCCGCGTGGACGGCTCCCATCCCACAGGCGCAACACCTTGACGGTCACTGCGCCCCTCTCATCTCATGGGCGTGATGCCCCAAACAGCCACTGTACCCTCCTCCCATTCCACGGGTGGGTGCGACGCCCCAACGGCCACTTTGCCTCTCTCCGATCTCAAGGCACGACAACCCATTGCAACGGCCACTGTACTACCCCCATCCCGCCGGCGCGACGAGCTACCATGCTCATCTCCGATCCCATGGGCGCGACCCCCCAACGGCCACTATGCTGCCCTTCCATTCCACCGGCGTGATGCCTCAGCGGTCACCACAATGGCTACTGTGCCTCTCTCCTCCCACGGATGCAACACCCCACACTTGTCTCATCCCACGGGCGCGACACCCCGATGGCCACCACGGCCATGGCCCCATCCCATCCCATCTCATTACATCGGGCACGATTCCCCGATGTCAACCGTGCTTCCATCCCACGGGCGCGACGCCCACCAATGGTGAATGCTATGACACCAAACGTCTAGGCATGACACAGTGTCCTCCCTTTCATCCCCATACTAACCGAACGCATGCCTGACAAATGCCCGCCGCTGGTGCAATCTCCGATACTGTAATAAGTACAAAAATAATAATTTTCGTTCATGCTTAATCCTGCCAGTGTGAAAGAGCAAGTTGTATAATTCTTGATGGTAGTGTACAAGTCTATACAGACCCTTCACAGACTACAGACCCTGTTGACGGGGAGTCGAAAGTCTGAAAGCAACCGAAAACAGATACCGACTCGGATTTCAAATACGCCTCTTCCATCAGTGCATAAAGCCGTTTTTCGAGGTAGGTCGCAGGCGTGTTGAGTCCAGACTTGCGCATATGATCGATCAATCGAAGGGCTAACTGGAGCATATTCAGGGCTCCTTCCATCAATCGGTCAGAGCTCACGGATCAGCGTCGATAAACTCACCCTCAAATGATGAATCAGTTCTAGACTTCAATTGACATCAACTGATGTTTGGCCAATCCTCGGCGGCCTGTCGATCCATTCTGTTGTCGGGGTAGCAACGGCTCCATTTCTTCCCACTCTAGAATTTATGCAGCACGGAATCCAACTGTTGTTGGTTTGTACTACTTCAGCTGACAATCAAGAGTAGCTCGACAAAGTCAACGATCCATTTCAAATGAATAAATACATGCCTCAAAACCTACACCCGTAAGAAGCGGAACCGACTGGAACGTGACTAGTTCTCGACACAGGCTCGCAGACAGCATCATTACTATTCGTACACGCACAAAGTTAAAGTTGAAAGGCTTTCAAGCGCTCGCGCATAGCTTTACACCGTCTTCAGAGGATGGGCAACGAGCTTCATTCCGCTGATTTTCCCTGTCTTCATTCGCTCGAGGCCACCTGAAATTCCATCAAGTCCGTTTGGCAGGACTTCCAACTTGTTAGGCTAAAACATATCCTTGTTAGTTTCTCACTTGCTCAATCGGGTTTGCATACCTTGATAACATCATCTTGCAACCACTTTCCAAGGATGCTCCAAGCTCCACGACACATGGACTGGTTAGGCTGCGAATGGGGGTTGCCATAAGTGGCGATGACAGAACGGCCCTTTCCTTCTTCCTCCTGGACGACAGGTCGTAGGGTCAGAACAAGGGTTCCACCCCGAGCGACAACGGGCCAGGCCGCCTGCTGTGTCTCTGGCAAAGCGATGACATCATAAACGACCTCGATGGGCTGCTGAGTAATCTTCTCCAAGGCCGTCATGAATTCGTTTCCGGTGAGATGCCTGTCAATCACGTCCGTGGCCCCAAGGGCTTTAAGTGTGTTCTGATGAGCGGGATTTGCGGTCGTAATAATAGGAGAGAATCCAGACAAGCTGGCGAGCTGGATAGCTACGAAAGATGGTAAAGCATTCATGATGGGGCTGTCACCTGTTCACTCACCATACATGCCAACAGACGACGAACCGCCCATGATCAAAATGGGCTTGCCAGCATATTTACCTTGACCGTCTTCTACCCAAGGCGGGGTGAGTCCGGCACCAAGCTGGTCGGAATACAAGCCAACTGCCGCAGTGTCAAAACCTAGCGGAACAGTAGCCGCTTGATCATAGCTCAAGTTAGGAGGGATCTGCGAAATATGACGTCATAGGGTCAGTTATGTCTCTGTACACTACGAGTGCTCACCTTTGCAGTAAAGTCGGCGATGGTGATCGCGTACTGCTGGTAGCTGGATTGTTCATTGGAGAAGTTCCCGTGCGAGAAACTACGAACGCGGCTGCTGTATAAGGTGTTTCACGTCCAAGGTGAAATTTTGACGTACACTTTGTCGCCTTTGGCAAAGCCTTGAACGCCCTCACCGACATCTTCAACGACACCCGCCATATCGACACCCAGGACGGCGGGGTACTTTTCGACGAATACTCCTGTCTCCTGAATCTTATAGTCGATGGGATTGAGGGCAACAGCGTGGACTTTGACGAGGAGCTGGCTCTTTCCGGGCTTCGGGACATCATGCTCGCCGACGACAAACCTTCCGTGCTTTGATTCCAAGAACAATGCTTTCTGTTTCTGAGACGACATGATGATGGAGAGTGTATAAGTTAGGTCGGAGTGAGGGGTATCCTTTTATGTTTTTATACTACATCATAGGTTTGTTATTTACTGATCGGCCACCCCCCGAATTCCATATCCGTTCGCTGATCTGGATCATGTCGCGCCATGACGAAAGCACGCAAAAATCGAGTTGCCATTCTCAGTCGGATGTATCGCATCGACGGTGTCCTCCTGAGGTCTTTGATCACGTGATGAGGCGCAGGTGACATCATCGCACAATCACTGCAAGAACAAAGAAAAAAAAAAATAAGATAGGATTTCTAATCCGAAACAAATGTGCACGACTAAGCGCCTTCTACCTTTCGGTGTCTTGCGGATGGGCAACTAGCTTCACTCCGTCGATTTGTCCCCCGCCAAACCTTTCAAGTCCGGGCCCGATTCCTTTCAGTCCTCCTGAAATCACTTCGACCTGGTTGGGCTGGTATGGCGACCTTTTGTCAGCATCGAACCCCTCCCAAGAAATCGATCGTGCTTACTCGTATGTCACCCTTCTCGAGCCATCGGTTGAGGTGCATCCACAACTGTCTCCCCGTCTCCCAGTTCTCCTCTAGGTGTGGGTTTCCATTGGTAAGGACGATTTCCCGGCGATCGCTGGGATGTCTGTCGATCACCGAAGGAAGCGTCAGGACAAGCCGACCTTGTGGTCCAAGCAATGCCCAGGCACCTTCTTGGGTCTCCCTGATGGAAACCGTATCATAGATCACGTTTATCGGAGCAGATGTGATCCGCGCCACAGCCTGTTGCAGTCCGCTGAACGGGAGATATCGGTCAATCACATGCGTAGCGCCGAGTCCCTTCAGGTATTCGGTCTGCTTTAGTGCGGCCGTTGTGATGATTGGGGAGAAGCCAGACATCTTGGCCAATTGAATGGCTGGGAAAGTCGTGTCAGGAACGCAGTCATGCAGGGCTTGATATAATCTACGCCTACCATAATTACCCACAGATCCTGAGCCACCGAATATTAAGATAGGCATATTTCTGTACTTCCCTACTCCGCCGTGCTTCCACGGGGCAATGAGGCCGATGCCGTTAGACCGTCCATACAGCCCAATGGCCGCAGTTCCCAGTCCCAGTGGCAGTGTCGATGCCTGCTCGTATGACAAGTTATCGGGGATCTGCAAGCGGTGTCAGAGCTGCTCGGAACCCGCGCATTGTTCAGTCTCTGCCTTACCTTTGCAGCAAAGTCGACGACGGCAATGCAGTATTGTTGGAATGTCGACAAGTCATTATCGTCATATGCACCATGGAAGAATCTGTTTAAAGAAAAGATCAGTCTCACGTCCACATCGGAGCACACTGATAGGTCCTCACACATCGTCTCCAGGATCAAACCTAGTCACTCCCTCCCCCACTCTGTCTACAACACCAGCGCCATCACTGCCCAGCACAGCCGGGTACTTGGAGACATAGATCCCTCGCTTCTGGACCTTGGCGTCGCTCGGATTGAGTGCAGTCGCTTTGACTCGGACGAGGATTTCGCCTGGTCCTGGTTCGTTTATTTCGCGGGCACCGAGAGCGAAAGGAGCCTGTCTAAATGGAAGAATGAGAGCAAGATGTTGTGCGGGCATTGTAAGGATGGAATTGAATCAATGTCGAAGAGGTAAAAAGACGTAGTCCGGTGAAGAGATAACAACGAATGCGAGCTTTGCTTTATATGCTGACGATGCATTGCCTCGACCGGTCAAAGCCATTTTGAAGTATTAAAACCTCGTGTTGTCCGTGCTGCGAAGGTACGTGAGGAAAAGTGGAAGGAAGCACGTAGAGTATCCGGGAATCATGGTCTGGATTGTTTGACTGCGCGGCTCAGGGCAACAGCCTCCCTCTAAATGGAGGGTGATTAGAATGCTAGATGCAGCACAGCACAGACTGCTTTGTAAACCCACCCTCCTGTCAGCGCCTAGCCACAGCATGGAAAGATGAAATAATGCACAGATTGGCATAGATCACAGTCAGCAAGACCATCGAAGACAAACATCCAGCCAAGCTGTCTTCAGACAAGTGCCAATGGATGGCGTCCACAAGCGAACCATCATCGTGGGGTAATTGCAAAAAAAAAAAAATCGTGACACATGGGAACGTGAATGCCACTAGTAGGAATTCTGTGGAGTAGTTCACGAAACGAAAGCATGTCGAGGGATAGCATGACCGTTGACTTTCTGACTAACGTGTGACGAACGGCATAGCTTGTGAAAACGAGGCAGGCCGGAAAATGCAATCGGAGCCCGAGTTGGGAAACATGAACGCCGAAGGGACAAATGTGAACCTTGAAGCGTGTCCATGGACTTAGTTAGGACTGAACTGTGGAGTCCATCTTGAGAGAAAGGCATGCCGAAAAGTGATTGGCAAGGTGGGGGGTGTGGCCAAGGAAATGACCGTGCGAGAGCGAGGAACGGATAGTGATGTAAAGAGACACGACGTGTGGGGCGTCAGTGGACCAAAAATGTGACAGCGTCCACAGCAAGTCCAAGAGAGAACACCAGTGTGGAATTCCTAGAAAACATAATAGAAGAGCATGCACAGTGGGTGCTTGTACTTTTCCAAAGAGAACACTGTCGCGAATATGGCGGACATGAACAACGCCCCCTTCACGCCTTGGCGATGATTAGGCGATATTACAGGGAACGTTGAGCTCGGTCGTCAGCGAAGCCGGTTGAGTGCGCGATACCGAAACTGATCCGAGAGCATCCGCTGGCTGACCACTTGGCCGGATTGACCTGATGCTACCGAGTTCCGTTCGGTGCCTTGCTAGCCACACTCTCTGACTCGTTCTCGCCGAGGCCTCCGGAAGAACGACAAGTTGCCTGAGGATAGGGGCGGCCGGAACAAGAACCATCCATCAGCAATTTAAGCGTTTACAAAGTGACGTGAGCTCTGAGGAGCAGGCTGGAAGTGCGTATGACGTGCCTGATACGGGTAAATACGTCTGCCCGAGCATATTGATCGGAACTCTTTTGGTATCAGATTCGAACGCAGGCGCCACTGAGGTTGGTACTCGAGACCCTGAATGGCAAGATCACCGTGACTCCAACGCGTTTCTGGGACTCTGTACCTTAGCATCTCCGCAGCCGGCGAGCCTCATTGTACAGGGACGCCTTGGGGCTCAGAGCTTTGCTGAATCCATAGTACAATGTGAAGCTGCATTACCGATGCCTGTATAGCCCAACTTGTAGTATACGAGACAGCGCTTGGTCACTCCGAATCGTAAGCCTTGAAGGACCCTGGGGCCCGGGGAGAGAAAAAGTTATTTGTAAAGGAACACCCTCTTGCACGAGTTGACAATCTTTTGAGTTCATCTCGTTCACATAGGATGAAGAAAAGCTGCAAAATCGACTGTACAATGTAAGTGGTAACAGCGAAGAACGTAGACTAGGTAGTACCAGTGTATTATAATGCTGTTATATTCCCAAGGATTTATGAATGAATAACGAACAAGTCTCGCAAAATTGTACTCGGATCGCAAAAACAAACTTGGAAGATGCGCTTAATTAAAACTAGGTAAGATCAATGATCTCCCCATGAGCGAATAGAGGTTGACTTCGTTCCTCTCTCTTGACCCGTTTTGGCTTCTGGTCCTCAGAGTTGCTACTTTGCTGGTCCCGGAGACGCTTCAGTTGATTCTATAACGGGAAAATGCTCCAGGTCGCATACAACGAAGCAAAGAAACAAGACATACCTCCAAACTCTGTATGCGGTCATTTAATTGGGCTGGTTTGATGTCCTCAAAGGCGGGATCATCAGCGGTTGTGAGATCACGTTGACTGGAGCTGATCTCGTGGCCGGGATTTGCACCATTAGAGGTTGGCCTTGGAGCGATACCATTGGCTTGCAATACGCCTAAAATGACAGTCAAGCATCTAACGATATACTTGCGGATGGAAAGCAATACTGAGTGGTTGATACTTGAACACAAAAGTCAACTCTGGGTCATTATTGGGGATTAGACACCGCCGAGTCAAAGAGGGTGTTCTGGCCATTTCCGGTCCAAACCTAGAAAATATGAATGAGTTATTGAAATATATGTGGGGACTCGATACTTGCCCGACACAGTGGACTGTTGCTTTCTTGGACCTTTCGTGGAACTTTTTGTCATCGAGCACGGAGAGGTCCTCACTGCAAACGAGGCGACGTTTCTCGACTATATCACCGCGTCTCATCACCAGACGGATCTCTCCGAGCCTCTTGGGGATTTCTTTGCTCAGAAGGGAATCATCATCTTGTGGTCTATGTTAGTACACATCTTCAAGCTGGCTTGGAGGGAGGTAGCTCACCACTGAGCTGAACTCGAGCAAACATTAATTCCCGCAATGTTGTCTCACCGACGAATTGCGAGAAAAGAGCTTTGCTCGTGACGCCCAGGCTTCCAGGTTGCATGAATGTGCATCCGCATCCGATCCCGTCCACCCACACGGACCCCATAGTACCTGTGGAGCGTGATGCTTCGTGACATTCCCATCGAACACTAAATGACTAGAGCCGCCAAAGGTTAGAGTGGAAAAAAATGACACAAAACACAACGTTGGATGTGATATACCTTTCCCTCCTCTGAGGGGATCCAGCAGGTCACTTCTGTTGGACTCTCAAACGCGACGTCATATTGCTCCAGCGGTTTGCCGTCGACCAATATATCTGCGGTAAATTTTCCAAGTTGCATGTTTAGGTTTGAAAAAGAGAGGTCGCGACTCGCGACGCGTCGAGTTTAAATTATATCCTATTCATTTGTACGTCAAGAGCACCGTCACGTGATCGTGAGGCATGGGCCCTCGCCAAACTGGCGAACTTTGTTGGCGGTGGTGTGTTACTCGTCTCGATCATACTACGCAGGTTACGGAGTGACTCGAATACTCACTCACCTCAAACCGCTGAACATTCGGTCTTTCAGTGACTTGTGCTATCACAGCCGCATAATTTCGCTCTCCAGGCTGAGTAGCGATCCTCGCCAGGCTGATTCAGTCTCTGAGGCTGAGTCGAAACACAGCCCTGGCCCGTTGGCACTTTGATGAGTGTGAAAGCAACCCGATAGCCCCGTTGTACTCGCGGTAATATAAAGCGGGAGATCAGATTCCACGTTTACCATTTCAGACCACCAACTCCCTTCCGTACTACAAAATGGCCATCGACAACGCGGTTCAGACATCGAAGACGCCGAAGCAACTTCCTCCAGAACTCTACGAGTCCTTTCTGTCCGATTCTGCAAAGGAGAGAAAACCCAGCCCAAGCGAGTCGTTCCTCATTGCCAATTGATATGAGTTGAAAATTAAATTCTCCTAGTCCGTGGTCTTCTCCCTCTGGAAAACAAACCCGGGGTGATCTCCCTGCTAGCGGGGAAACCCAACGATGCCATGTTTCCCTTCCAGTCATTCTCCTTCACGATCACCGATCCCACTCACTCTTCCCAGTCGATCCCGGTCTCCCTGACCGGCGCAGACCTCGCTGCGGGACTCCAGTATGGTCCGACAGCAGGACTGCCACGCCTTGACGAGTGGTTCGTTGGCTTGCAGGAGCGTGTGCATGGCAGAAAGCGCTCCGAAGGATGGAGACTCACGATCGGGAATGGGTCCCAGGATGTAATTTTCAAAGTCGGTGCACCCCATTCCAACTAAGCTGTGCTTGCTAATTTTATCCAGGCAATCAACGCGATCATGAATCCTGGAGACCCCATATTGATCGAGGCACCAGTATACGCGTAATATTCCGTCGGCAGTGCTGTTCTCACCAAGCCACTGATCGTTCTCACCAGCGGTGTTCTCCCTATTTTGAGGTCTCTCCACTGTGAACTTATTGGTCAGATAGGTCTAATTCAGTTCATGAGCCACAGCCTCTCAAACATTCTCCAGAGGTCGCCACGGATGAAAACGGCGTCTGCTCAAGTGATCTTCGGTCTATCCTCGAACACTGGCCGGCGGGGAAACAAAAGCCCAAGGCTTTCTACACTGTTCCAGTATGTTGATGATTGCTTTGATCGATCGCTTTCGACTTAGAAATGTTAGTATGGCTGCAACCCAACTGGTATGACTGCCGCGATCGAGCGTCGGAGAGAAGTACTTCAACTAGCCCGAGAATACAATTTTCTGATCCTCGAAGGTTCGTAACCAACCCGTTCCCCCGGGCTCTTTCATTTGATAAGAGCTATTGATCCAGACGATCCATACTATTACCTGTACTTCGGCAAGGCTGAGCGGCCGCCTTCGTACTTCAAATTGGAACTTGAGACGCCTGAGTTGGGTCGCGTGATCCGCTTTGACAGCTTTTCCAAGATTCTCTCAGCAGGCATGCGGATGGGCTTCGCGTCGGGTCCAAAGCCAATCATCGATGCTATAGATCTCCATGTATGTTCTTGTTTGCCTACGGCACTGTGTGCATCATGCATCTGACCGTTGACGTCCGACTTTAGACCAGTTTCGCTAACCTTCAGGGCTCTTTCCTCGTGCAGGCCATTACACTGGCACTAGTCGAGAAATGGGGACACGAAGGTTTTCTCACACACACGGAGGCTGTGGCAGAGTTCTACAGAGAAAAGAGGGATACGTTTGAGAAAGCACTGCAAACTCATCTCGGAGACCTTGCAGAATGGAGGACACCGGAAGCTGGAATGTTCTTCTGGTGGGTCTTTCTTCAGTTCGGACATTCGAAGTTGTATGCCGTGGGCATGTCCCGTGAGGCATTTCCTGTACTTGGCGAGACGCTGCATTTCCTTGGGCTGCGTCTCGCTTGTGCACGGGAGGCATCGGTTTCCCAAGATCATGTATTGACAAGTTGCGTATTCACGCAGGTTCAAGCTCCTCATTAATCCAGACCCCAACGAGGAAGGTGATTCAAAAGAACTCATTCAGACGAAGGCATATGAGAATGGTGTGCTCGCCCTACCCGGTACAGTTTTCCTTCCAAACGGACGCAAAACAGCCTACGTGAGAGCGGCATTCTCTCTTTCTACAGCAGAACAAGTCAACGAAGCACTGAGACGACTTAGAGTGGTCCTGTTGAGGGAGCGGGACGGGAAGTAACTATGACTCGGTATACACGGGGATAGAAGGTTCTACTCAGCACGTGGATGTAGGATACCGCTGTAACTGGGAACCTAGGCGCTATGTCCTGCCACTGCTTCGCATTGTCGGACGGATACCTTCTGCGCGGGTGAGCGTTTGACCTGTCAAATTTGCAACGGTAATCCCTCCAGTCCAGAACTCTCGACGAACGGGATATTGGGAAAATGGCGTTTCACCACCAACGCCCAGCGGTGTACCCTTGTCACTTGACGACAAAACGGGCCATCTATCACGTTCTCTCACCCTCGTCGACTCTCGGCTGGGTTAGCTGGTCCCAAATCACGATGCGCCTCCCAAACGACGCACATTGCCCTGCAACGCGTGGATTCGCCGGCCTAGAGTGTGAACGTGCAAGTTTTCGAACGTAGTGGGCAGTGGCTGAAACTCGCCGCTCGGGTAGGTCACAAGCAATGATGACTTGTCTTGGAAATTCGAAACATGCGCGTTCGTCGCGACGACACCGGCTTCCTGAGAATTCACTATTTTTCCTTTCCATTTTTCTTTTTCGCCAACGTGGACTACGCATGTCTTTTTTATTATTATTTCGTTACGATTCCTTCGCTCCTTTCACCAGTCACTCGGAATCGTGTTGTATATAGGTTTCGGCCGAAATGAAAGGAACCATCGATCTCGTTGCAAATATCGTATCAGATACGCTTCCATGCCTACCTTTTACGTGTCTCCATGGTCGAATCCCACACTTTCCAAGATAAGTTCCCGCGAAGGGTCTAGGTAGCAACAGAGTGGCCTGTCCTTGAGAATATCATGTCGCTCGTCACGTCCAGAATGCGGATATCAACAAAAACCAGGGGTTGGCATTGAAACGAACAAGGAACAAATCACCACGAACCACTTCAGATCGTGGGCGCGACAGCTTGCCTACTCAAGTTGGTGAAATGCAATTCCGCATGCGTCGCAGATTTATCTTCCCTCAAAGTCCTTCTACTGCGAAGAATCCAACAAGTGATAAGACTCGTGACGGTGGGATATTAACGGCGGAGAGAATGAACAGGAATGCGACGCAAAAGTCCATGCGGAGTATTACGAACGTTTCCTCTCCAAGGCCACGGGTGATCTCAAACTTAACCCAGGTGGGTGTGCCACCGTCTTGACCCGACGTGACGGTGACTGAGATAAGCGCATCATTGAAACAACGATGGTGATAACTCACATTACGTGACCTGTACTGTGGTATCCGAGTCTGCGCCCTATTTCCCTTGGAAGATACCCCGGGTGTGTGTTCTCCTTTCTCGCAGGAAAACCAAGCGAAGATTAGTATTCCCTTTCACTTCCATCTCGTTAACGTTACTGCCACTTCGCCTAAAGACCCTTCGAAAGAGATCACAGTCACCTCGGCTTCTTCAGCTCTCAGAGAGGTCTTGCAGTACGCACCGACGGACGGTATACCGAAAGTAAAGGAATGGATCATGGGATTGCAAGAGTACGCGCACAAACGAAAGCACGGCGAGAGGTGAACGGTGTCGATGTGGGTCGGATCGCAGGACGTGGGGTATAAGCGGGTATCATTACCTCAAGATACTAGACTGGACTAGAGCCACGAGTGTGATTGTACGCGCTTATCGAGAGTCCTGGATACGTGCAGGTGGAGTCCAGGATCGGAAATATCTACCGCGTGCCAATGGGACTCAAGCCGTCTTGCAACATAGTGGATTGATACTCGTCTTCACAACTTTGCAACTTTGCACTGCGAAACGGCAGAACTGACAGAATCTGGCAACGTCAGAAATGATGACGGACTACGAGGGAGTAAACTCTGTATCATTGAGGATAATCCTCGAAAACTGGCCCACAGGAAAGCCGAAGGCAAAACGAAACCACTATACACTGTAAGAACCGCGTTGCAGTACGGTGGCAACCCTGTTGGCATGACGACGACAGCTGAGAGACCCTCGCTCTGGCTCGGAAGCGTGACTTCCTCGTTTTGAAGGGTGTGTGGTTTTTATGTGTTTTCTAGATGACCCATATTATTGGCTTTATTACAGCGACGACCGTCTTGCCTCGGGTTCGAGCTCGAGCTACTCGAATTGGCAGCTTCTGGAAGATTGTTTATTACAGCGACGGCTGTCTTGTTGATTTCGAGCTCGAGCCATCCGAAGTTGGCATAGTGCTTTACTTCGACAGCTTCTGGAAGATTATATCTGTGGGAATGCGTTTCGGTTGGGCCCATCTGCATCAGGTCCCAAGGCCCTCATCGACGCTATTAATGTTCAAGTGTGTCCTAATGTCACCCATTCCAAGAATAGTCGCGGGTGATGATTTACCCGGATAAGAGTGGACGACAGACTGGCTCGTCGGACTTACAGGTGATTAGTATCCAACGTCTACAGGACCAAACGGGATATTCTCGACAAGGCATTGCAGGAGCACCTGAGGAACGTGGCGGAATGGAACAAACCCGAGTCTGGACTGTTCTATTGGTACTAGTACGTTCATTCATGCTTTCGACTGTGTGGAGTCGTCGCTTTTGAAATTCGTGGCGGGGGCGTCGATCGTGCAATGTGCTGCGCCAATAAGGTAAAACTCCTAGGGGGAAAGTAACTCGGAAGAACTTATTCTGACCAAAGCGTTCCAGAATGGAGTTTTGTCGCTGCCGGGAACGTCATGGGTTCCAAACGGGCAGAAGTCGGCGTATGTGCGGCTCACGGATACCAGAAGAGATGACGCACGAAGCGCTGAAGAGGTTGAGAGGGAAAGGAAATGGTAGTAGCAAGACGAGAGTGGGAATAGGCTATGCGAAACATGAATATTGGATCTAGACCAGAGACGGATGAGAACATCTTCCTGTTTCGTGTTGACATGGGATTTTTTTGTTTGGTTCTCAGCTTTCTGTATCGATGGTGCTGGTGATACCCGCCCACAGGTGATGAATTTTGGCGAAGACATGATCAGTCGTGCGGTGGTTGTAAGTCCAGGTGACAGTCCGATTGAGAATCTCCGCAACGCTGAGTCACCAAGAGCTCCTTAAAAGGCCACAAACCCTCGCCATAAATACGCTCACCTTCTAGCTTCTGCCGTTACGACGGGTCGCGACTTTTACCGACTTATCTTGGCTTATCGCCTTTGTCTGCCATTGTCACGTCATTCTAGGTTCAAACGCATCCGCAACACCCATACACAGACTTTATTACCTTAAACTACCTCACGCACCATGAGTGTGGTTGAAGCCCCCGTTCTCGCGAACGCGTGTTTTACTGTCAAATGCGACAAATGCGGTAAGATCACCTGGAGGGTGCGTACATGTTTCCTTGGTGATGCTTTGTAACGTTGGTGTTCTGTGGTTCATCGCGCGCATCCACGCTTGCACCGAGGGTGGAAACTGAGCACGGATCTGTCAATCTGTCCTATCTTGCTACTATCATGAGGGGTGGATCCATGCGTCCGCGGATGTTGAACTTATCTTTGGCTCGCGCCCACGCCTGATAATTAGCTTTTCCTGGTGCTTGTTTGATGTGATCTATGTTAATTTGGGTCTCTTTCGAACAGGGATGTGGTCGACATGTTGAGTCAGTGAGTCGTCGCGTTGGCTTGTGGCTGCGAGGGAGCGAGTTCCTGTTCCTACGTTATAGTTTGATGCGGCCCCTTTTTCGAAGGCACCCCTTCGCGGCCTACTCACACTATTCCCATTCCGAGGCTGTTGTTTTATGGCTTCGGGCGCTCGCTTGGGAGTTGGAGAGGCCCCCCAAATCTATAATCACACGACGACCCGGGACACCGTTTACTGACGCCTGATGTTTAGGTGATGAAGGATGTAAAAGAGGAGGACAAGTGCGTGTGTAAGGGATAAGCGAGCGGCAGGATAATGAAAAACAAGCGTAGGCGAGGACAGAGTGTACTATGATGATCTTGTCATCCTTGATAATACATAAACTGCACTTTTTTATTAGGCGGTGTCCGGAGTCCCATCGCTGACCTAGCTTGGCCTGCAAAGCCGTCCTCCACTCGACGCTACCACCACCACCACCATCATCATCACCACCACCATCTTCCAACTTAACCATACTTCCCTCCTTATTGTCCGACTGCTTTTCCCTCAGAGCTCTTCATGTCGTCCACGTAGCAATGGTCACCAACTCAGATTCACTCGACACTGCCCCCGCCGGCGAACCGGCGCAGCCCTTTGATCCTCCTGGCTCCGTCCGGATGACCAAGGAGTTGCGCTTTCGATACAGCGATGACAGGCGCCCGAGAGTCAACCAATATCTGCGCAGCCACCGAGTAGGCAAGGGCCAACACGGCGAAGTATGGGTGTGTTGGGACCTCTCAAACAATCGGCGCGAGGTGGTCAGTCCTTCCTATTCATCCCCCGCCGTTCATTCCCTCAACACTGCTTCCCAACACCTATCAGGCGATAAAGGTCGTGAAACGTAATAATCCACGCGCCGAAAAGATGAATCTTCTTCGTCGGAGGAACCTTCCAACCTCTCCCCATACGCCTCTAACCGACAAGCTTGGTAGCCTCGAACAAAAGATACGCAAGGAAATAGCTATCATGAAAAAATGTCGCCACGGCCACATCGTCCGTCTGCTCGAGGTCATCGACGACAAGCTCAACGATAGAATCTACATGGGTAAGCAACCCCTCTTTTTGCCGCCAATTCGGTAGATTTTCCTCCCTACCTGCTTCCTGACTTCGTGCCATGGGCGAGTATCTCAGTCGAGGAATTATGACCCCGTGGCTGCAGCTCGGGACACGGTATGATAGGGTGGCCCGTCCTTGTCCAAGTTCCACGCGCTCACAGCCATATCTTTAGTCATGGAATATCTCGGTGGCGGAGAAATCAGGTGGCGCAATGAGCAAAACCAACCAATTTTGAAGGTTGACCAATGCCGACGAATCTGTCGTGACGTTATTCTTGGTCTAGAATATTGTGCGTGGATGTCGTCATTCCGCGTCCATCAATCACTGACCATTGTTCTCCCGTTCTCATCATTCAGTACATTATCAGGGAATTATCCACCGTGACATAAAACCGGCGAACCTCCTCTGGACCGCGGACCGTCAAATGGTCAAGATCACAGATTTCGGGGTTTCCCATTTTTCCTATGCCCAGCGCTTGGCTGCTGCCGGACGTGGTCAAGTTGCGCTTGATGATCCAAACGACCCAATCCTTTTAGATGATTCGGATCTGTCGAAACGTGCTGGTACTCCTCCTTTTCTTGCCCCTGAGGTGATCGCAGAGTACACTAGTACCGAGCCGTCGCCGATAATCTCGGCATCCGCTACCACCACCACCCTGCATTCAAACAGATCCGCTACGCACATCAATTCGTCGTCCACCATCAAGGGTTCACCCATCATTCCCCACCGTCAACCCATTACGAAAGCCATCGACGTCTGGGCCCTTGGCGTTACTCTGTACTGCCTCTTGTTCGGACACATCCCATTTCGGGCCCCTGACTCTAGCGAATACGTGTTGTACCACGTCATCTGCAACAGTAACTGGGAACCAGATGAGTATATGGGAAGCGATCGTAAGCCGACGGGAGGTAGACGCCCGCACAAGACGCACGAAGGCTGTATCGTCATGGATCTTCTTAACAAGTTCCTTCAGAAGGATGTGAGGAATCGTATCACACTCGACGATGCCAAAGTAAATGGCTTTTCGTTCCTTCAAGGGAGCATTTTACTAATCCTTACTTTAGCGTTATCCTTGGTTTCTGGGCGACATCCCGATTTCCCGCGAGTGGCTCAGCCAGACGTCACCCGGCAAGAATGACATGGTCATGGTCACCGAGAATGAGACTCGAACGGCGATGACGACGGCGAGGTTCACCTGGGGCTGGCATAAACGACTCACCAACCGTATCTCCTCCCTCTTCCGTACCGTTCGTACACCCCGTCCTTCCGGCCCGAGCGTTCGAAATGACGACGACGACGACAATACCACTGGTGCTCATTCTCTTCCTGCAGTCATTGCAGTCGGACGCCATAAAAGTGCTAGTGAGCATTTACCGGGTCCCGAGATACGTGAGAAGGCAAAGACAAGAACTGCTCGTTCGGTTATTCTACGGAACGAATCGACACCGAACATGGATCTAAGAAGGGAAAAGTCCATTGAAAGATGGGCACGATCGGCTGCAAATGCATCTCCTCAGGACCCAAACTCGAGCTCTGTACGGCTCGCAGACGGCCGGCGCGGTTCCGGGACCTATATTCTTCCGGGGGAAATTCATCCTCATTTTAGTGTGAATTCTTCGCGCTCGACGGGGTCTCGCAGTCGGCCTTCGAGTGGTGGAAGAGATAGTTCAAGCACCCCGTTACCAAACGACGAGCGTCCGCGTCATCGCTTTTCCTTCTCTTCTATGTGGCGCCACAACTCGTCTCACAAAACACCCTCCCAGGCTTCTTCGCCACTTGATTCATCGTCGGGTGTATCAATTTTCCAACAGAACACACTGAACGTTGGACCGTCCGCGAGGAGGAGTGACGAAGTGCTGCGGCACCGTGGAAAGGAATCCTTGCGAAGCGTGTATCATTGTCCTGGCGTTCTCACCGCTGCACGACGCGCATCAAGCTGGGGCGACCCGGTCAATTATGTGGAAGACGTGACGAGCCTCAATTCCGGCGAACAAGATGGTATGGACGACGATGCTATGTTCCTAGGAGCTGGTGGCGTAGAGCCCACCACCCTCGTGTCGAACCTTCCTCTCGGTCTCGGCCAGGCGACGGAGGTTATCAACCATGCTTCCACTGCTTTGCGACACCCACAGCCGGAACGATTACACCTTGGGCCATCTGTACATATATGTTGCGATGTATCTAGCCCTCCGGATTCCACACCTAGTCGTCACCATCGGTCGACGACGACCAGCCCAAGCCCCCTTCATCACGTCGCGTATGAGTCGGATCTTAACAACACCAGCGAGGAAGATTACGAGGATCTTGATTCAGATTCCAGTTTCTTCGGTAACAGATGTGGGGAACGCGAACGCGAGGCGTTCCGCGCCAACACCAGCCAGATGTATGAGGAAGATGAGGAGGAGGAGAGTGATGAAGAAATAGCTCCGATAGAGTTCAAGCGACGTCGGCCGTCGGTCTCAGTTACTGCTGCATCTCCACCACCGTTATCGGATCTTAACGATGGACGGACCAGATTTGAAGGCCTGTTGGATGCCCTGCCGTAACGGACATTGATTGCCGTTTCTGTGCACTCAAATTACAGTTTCCCGATTTTCAATTCCAAAACAAATGGTTTTCATTTTTTTTTCCTTTCCCCCTTTGGCGTTTGGCTCACATCATAACCGTTGTTCAAAATAGATGCGCGCTCGGCAATATATGTCTTATCCACTCATCTACTCCTCCCCCCTCCTCACCCGCTTTGCATGTCTTACTGTTCTGCGCTAGCCGGTCCCCCCACCTTGTTTTCATGACCTGATCATTCTATCATCATTCTGATATCATGTCTTTTTCTTAACATGGCACTCGGTGCTTCCATCGCTGTACTTTGATACAATCGTGATCGCGTCTTCCCTTTCCCGCCCCCCCCTCTCTCTTCCTGTTCCGTTCCATCTTCCTCTTCTCTTTATCTTTTTTTTGTCATCTTGCTTTTCCTCACACACGCACGATGATCCTCACTCTCTTTCTTTTCTTTTTCTTTTTCTTGTCCCTCGAGCAGGGGCGGACGATATGATCAACATAGAATTAGGTCGTCTCTCTCTCTCTCTCACATATATAGATGTTCCCTCCCGCTGACGATGTCACGTTCACTGATCGATCGTTTTGGGGGGGCTTGGGATCCGTTATAGATATTCGATCGTGCTGTAGTTGTACTATTACAGAGACGCGTTGTCTGTTTAACACTGCGCAACAAGCAAAATTCGTCCGATATGGGGAGGAAGGGGGATCCGTTGCATTGATAAGGCATTGAAACAAACACAGCGCTGAGAAAAAAATTGAAAGACGGAATGGTGACTAGATAGGATAAGAAACGCAAAAGTAACAGGAAAAAGAGAGTGGCAAACATGGGAGAGAAAGATATGCGCATATGCTAAAAATGTGATTCAGTCCTGGATGAAAACCTATATGTAACAGCATGAAAATGAATAACATAGTAGGGGGTCAAGAAAGCAACGCAACCCGAGTGAGCGAGAAACGAACGAGTGGATACGTGGAGGGCCAACGAGAGAACGAGAGGAGCGAACGAGATCCGGAATAGACGGATAGATAACGTGATAAAGCGCAACTGTATGAACACGAAGAGCGAAAAAAAAAAGGGGGGGGGGGGGGTCGAAAAAAGCGGCTCTATCACCATCGCTGAAATGATGACGACCCGGATTTGTCGATTCGTGTTCATAAGGCGCACGACGTTTACGTCGGCCATCCACCCGCGATACGCGCAGCCCCGTACCCAACTCTACCCACGATATTCCACAGCGCTGACGTGCCATCGTATCCAAAGCCCTCTCCGGGGGCCTGCATCGTGTTGAAACTCGACCACGCGGCACGATCATAGTACGTCGCACCGCCCACAGGCATGTACTGCGCAGCGATATAAGGTCCCATGACGAGATACATGCACGCCGAGGCGCCCATGCAGAAGAACAGCTGTTTCGCGATGTTGAGACCAAACGAACCCCCGCCGTTCCCGCTCCCGGACCCATCTTTATCACCTCCGTAGACGTAGGTGTTATAGATGTTGTAAAACTTGTTATTCTTTTGCGAGGTGGGTCTCGGACCTGTCTTTGTGGATGCTTCGACGATCTGGTCGATCACTACGCACTCGACGCCAAGTTCGGCTTTGAGCGAACGCCATTCCTCGACAGTGTCCTCGGAGATACCGGAGGCGAGCCCACTAATTGGGAGTTGGAGACCGTGATGCCACTTTTGAAGCGTCTCGAGAGGGTCAGAGGAAGCAACTTGCGTATAGGACGGGGGTAGGTCATTGTGAACGAGTCCACCTTTGGGAGTGGGAGGGAGAACAGTGGAAGAGGATGAAGCAAGCGATTCCGCTTCGATTGGGGAAGGCGAACGGGATGGTTCCGGTTCGATATCGGCTTCAGGTCTTCGCTCTGGCTCAGGAACGTCTGTTTGAATTTCGATGCTTGCGGTGATTCGAGGAGTCGGGAGAGGTTCGGGAGAGGTTTGTATAGCGAAGGAGGTGAACGGTGTCTCCTCTGTTTGCGTGGCAAAGGTGGCGGTTGGGTTCAGGGGTTCAGGCTCGGTTTGCATCGCGAACACAGCAGTGTGCTCGGACGTATAGTACTGCGTCGAAACGTCCGCGTACTCCTTTGTCTCTTCAAATGTGAGAGGCTCCACTTTCGATCGACTTGACACTTTCTGCGATAGATATCAGCCAGGAGAAAAATGAGGTATGAAAACGGACAACGCACTCGCTTCTTCCGGGTGATGATGGTCTGAATCACGTCCTCTTCCTCACCCTCTGTGTCCTGCTGGTCCTCACCCTCAGTGTCCAGCCCCTCTTCTTCCTCTTCATCCATTCCCCACTGGGTACCCATCTTCCCCAACAGTTCCGCACCTAAGCTCTTACTCACGCTCCCCCTGGCGCTGCCACCACCACTTCCCGTACCATATCCAGCGCCCATCGTACCCAAGCTCCTCATCTCATCCATCTCGAATCTCATCCTATCAATCGTTTCCTTGAGCATCAGGTTCTCCTGCTTTTGCTCGTCCAGCTGTGCGTGGGCTTGTTGAGCATGTAAAAGTTCAGCCTCAAGCTGGGCAAGGCGCTCCTCGTAGGAATCGTGCTCGCGTAGGTATTTCTGTGCTTCGAGGGCCTGCAATGCAGTGGCGTCTTGCAGATCTTTCAGTTCTTGGTCGCGCCGCCGAAGGGTATTGCGGTAGCGCTCGGACTCAGCTGATCGAGCAAACGAATGAGAAGACTGTGTTAGAGAAAGGACAATGAACAGAACACGGACCGCATTGTTCCTGGTATTGCTTCTGCAAAGACTGGTAAGAGATACGTGCGTTCTCGAGACTCTTTTGCAATTTCGCGATCTCGCTTTCGAGGGCAGCCATTTGCGTCGAGTTGACACGCTAACAGAATTACAGTATCAGTATCACGACGAAGAGGCGGCTCCCCAGTCAAGTTTGCAACATAGAGGACGGAAAGCAACACATACCTCTTTGGCCCTCAACTCCTTCTCCTCCCTCTTCGTTGCGGTTAGTTCACTCTTCAATTCCTCCAATCTCCCCTGCATCTCTTCCAGATCATTGTCATGCTCCGTGAGTTTATTCTGAAGAGCGCGGTCAGCTTCTATCAATTTCCTGCTCAACTCGGTGTTCGCTTTCTGTAACGCGTCAACTCTGTCAAGGGGTTCCAGTGACACCGTTGATGATGTGGCAGAGCGATCGAGCACGAGCCCCAGTGACGACTCGTCTTCACTATCCGAATCGGATCCAGAGTCAGACGATCGACGTGGCATGGGCAACGAGGAGATACTATCTATGAACGCGTCCGCGCCACCCCTAGGATAGTCGAAAGACTGGTCGAATGAAGTATCACCAGACATACTCCCTGGCGACAGAGGTGCGTCACGATCCCGGTCTGGCGTGCCGTAATGGAAACCAATCGAGTTGAAAGGCTGTGACGCCGCACGTGAATGCGGGCGTGCAAAGGGTGGTGATGTGGATGAGGTGTTGGGAGATGTGACGATGCTGGAGGGTGATGTGGGGTTTGATGGGGCACGTGCGCGACCTGGAGTTCGTCCCCACACGGAGGGACTGGTCATCGATGACTGAATGCAAATGGATCAGCACAATGTCGTAAAGGAGACGCATAGAGACAGGACAATGGCGGAGAATGACAGAATGCACGCGCACGAACCTCGTTGTCACTTGATCCACGTGAAGATGATCCGTCAACGCTCTTCCGCCTACTGGCTGGTGCAGGCCGTTTCGTCCAACTCGACGGTGCAGTCGCGCTCAACGGTGTCGTCCTCTGCCGCCTCGATGAATCAAACGCGGACGGGGGTCCGCTCTGCAGTGGTGTCTTGGGAGGCACACTCGGCGGACTAGGCATTCCCGACGTCCCAGCCGAGCTCTGGCTCGTCGACCTCGACGTCTTACCTCGCGCAAACGGATGCCGTCCCCGGTCATTCGGAAACGTCAGGTCGTCGCCCTCGCCTTCATCACTTCCTTCCTGCGGTGAGTCATCCGGGCTCTCTCTAGTATACCGTGGCAACGATAGCTGTTCCGGCGACTGACTCTTGCCCGGCGACTCACGCGGACTGTTTCTCGTGCGCTCGGCGATGAACTTGAGAAGGACTTGTGGTGTGACTTCGATGCCCGGGTTACTCGCGAGGAGCGCGCGGAGCATCTCCATCTCCGAGTCTGTGAGGAGGTCGACGTCATTGTAGAGATCTGAGAATTCGCGAATGACATCTGGGAGTGCGTCTGCTGGTATGGTGGGTTCTTGTGCTTGGTTGAGACGCGACAGTGGGTGCAAAGAAAAGATTTGGATGAGGTCTTGTTCGATGCCGTGGATCGAGTCTCTGTTCCGTCCGTATATCGACTACACGACCCATGGTCAAGCACAACGCAAGAGCGACGCGTCAAAAGGACGTACCATGGTTCTGACGCTGTGGACGGTGATGAAGATCAAGTAAATTGTACAAGGAAGTTGAAAGTTGAGTTGTCCACGAATTGAACACTTGAAATCCCTGCCCATTCACCCACTTTTGGCAGCTCCACAAACGCCAAACAGGCCACAACAAACCATTGAGTGGAAGTGGGGACATGTGCTACTAGTAGATTTACATTCAAAGATAGAACAAAGACACTCTATGATCACCCCATCAACTCCCCCATCACCGCTTCTCCTTGACAAAGAAGTGCAGCATCAAAAAGCTCGCCACTGTGAACGCCACAAAGAAAATTCCCAGCAGCGAAATGTTCGGCCACCAGAAAGACTACAAACCCACCACACATCAACCTCGATTCACCAAAAAGTATTCGGAGAACGAACCTGTGCACGGAGACCAAAGATCGACAAAATCGTGGCAGCGGGCACATCCAACTCGACACCGTACTAGTACGCGCATCCACCTGTTAGTCGAAGCACGATCACGCGTGGAAAGATCTTACTCGAATCTCTTTGAGCTGGAGGTACCGCAATTCATTGACAGCGAGTGCCTCGAATGCTGCATGGAAAAACGAGATGGTGTGTAGCCATTGCAGAACCGGCGCCACCGTCTCCCTGTTGATGAGCAGGCCCGTAAAGAGGAGGCTATCGACTGTATTGGAATCAGTTGTTACAAAAATAAACAAGACTCACTTGAACAACATGACCAATGTCCCGACCAAACTCGCCAGACTCGTGCTCTCGAATGCGATGGACAACAACAGTATCACACTCGCAGTTGTCAAGTTGAATAACACCAACGTAAGCATAAACTTCCAGAACGCGGGAACGGTGGCAACCAGCCCAACGAGACCATACACGATACCGCCAAACAGCAGAGGTGGTACCAGACGCAATGGGAGGATATCGAAGAGGACCTGTATCCGAAAGAGATTGATATAGGGCAATCATGAAGGGAGAGAACTTGCCTTGGACGAGAAGTAGGTAAACGTGGAATAGTACCCGTTCGCCCTGTGGATAAACAACATCAGTATCGAAGCTTACTCGGTCATATCCCACATACCTTTCTCGCATGAACAGAATCCTTTCGTTTGCAAACAGTCCCAAGCTCGACAGACACGAGAAACCAAACAGCGCGAGCGTGAAGAAGAATATCCCTGCACGAGCATGAACCATTAAGTCACAAGACAAACTCGAACCATAGGTGTGACTCACCAAGGCGATTCTGGAAACCTGCAATATCATTTCCAACGTTGTGGAAGAAGAGACCGCAGATCACTATCACCCGAATCAGTATACACGCAACCAATGCGACGTGAATGATGCCCAAAGTACACATGAACACAACACTCACAAGCCAACGCAATACTCCCCAAATAGTGAGCCATCAACAACGCTGGGTCTCTATACAAGTTCTTGAACGCCCTCCCACTCAGGATTCTAAACTGAGTGGCCCAACTCGCACTGCGTCGTCCTCTCAACAATCCGGTTTCCCCAACGACGTCGCGCATCTCAATCATGCCGACTCTTTCGCCATTGCCACTTATCGTGCCGTTGGATGGTGCAGATACCTCCCTAGGGATAGAGCTGTTACCCGACGGGAGGACGGGTGAATTCGCGGAACGAGCGGCTTCGAATTCGGCCTGCATACGCCGGGCAGTGGAGCTATCTTCGTACGCAATGACGAGCTCTGCGAGCTTTTCAGGCAAGTCGCGACTGGCAGGGCCGCTCCTTCCATTCTTTACAGCATCGATAAGTTGTGATGTCTTTCGTTTGATCGTGGAGCTGATGCTTATCCGGCCACTAGACGCAGACGGGACACGCGTTTGCAGTTCAGTTTCATCGAGATTGGGAGATCCGGACAACAGCGCCCGTTCTTCGTCAGTACCAGAGGAGTTCGAGGAAGGTAAGCGCGTTGCACTTGACGAAGGATCCAAAGGAGATTCCAAGTCATTGAATTCGTTGGCCGCGTTGACCGTTAAATCGACTGCGGGAATTGGTCAGATACGGAAGTTGCGTCATCATGAGGCGAAAGCTAATCGATCAGAAACATAATCGGCGAGGAATATAGAGAAAAGGGGGCAAGGCACGAGAACTCACTCAAATAATCGGCCATATTGAATCCGACAGGACATCCCTTCCCAATACTCGCCAACCACTCTCCAACACCCTGAACCTCGTTCTCAGCATCCCCATCAACTCCATCAATCAGCTGAGGAGCCGTAATGGACCTCATGGGACCAGCCCATACACACCGACCTAAAGCCAACACGATCAACTCGTCAAACAAGGCCACAATCCCGCTCCGAGGTTGATGGATGGTGAGAATGATAGTACGGTTGTAAGTTCGAGCAAGATTAGAAAGCGATTCAATGACGGATTGGGCGTTATACGAGTCAAGACCTGGTTAGGGTATTTACATAGATCAGCGTCACCCTGATCGTACATTTGGAAGTGTTTGAATACTCACCACTTGTGGGTTCGTCGAGGAACAAAATGGAAGGGCTTGTCACCAATTCACAAGCGATCGAGACGCGTCTCTTCTCCCCTCCAGAAATCGAACGTTTGCCTATGAAGGGCACACGAAAACAATCGAGTAAGGGAGGGAATCAGAGGAACGAATAGCAGAAAAGCGTGCATGCAACAGTGAACAAGCTCGCTCGTCAAACAGATCGGACCATAGACGAATTGTAACGACTCACCACTACCACCAATCCTCCTGCTCATGATGCCCCTGATTCCCAGCTCCTCCAACGTGCCATGCACTCTTGCAATCTTCTCGTTTTCCGACATCTCCCTCGGCAATCTCAGTAATGCGCTATATAATACGGTCTCGTAAACAGTCAACGTTTCCATCAACGTGTCCTCTTGATCAACATATCCCGATACTCGTCGAACTTGAGAAGATGTCACAGGTCGCCCATTGATAAGAATTGAACCATTGACTGAGCCAATCTTGGAACGGTGTGCCAGGATATCCAGTAAAGATGATTTGCCGCTCCCTGATGCACCCATAACAGCGGTCAATTTTCCTGGGCGTGCTACGCCGCGCACATCTTTCAACACTTCCAGATCGTTGGGAAGGGTATAAGAAAGGGATGAGAAGTGAACGGTAGCGGGCACATGCTCGGGGTGCGAAGGCGGATTTCTCGGGTCCGATGGGAGAGCAATGGGTCCTGTGTTGGGAGAAATGGGATGCGTGTGGCCCACGTACCAAAGAACTATTAAAGAAGCGGGTAACCAATAGGTGGGTGAAAGACTCGAGGTCGTGCCAATACCGTACCTGCAACTGTCAGAATGACGATAAGTCCAGCACCAGCACTGCTGACTGCTATCCATTTGGTATTATCCGGCTTGGCTGGGCGCTACGGGTTCCAAGTGTAACCCAGCGCAACCAACAGTAAGCCATCTATATGAACGGAATTGCAAATACAAAAGGCAAACAACATACATGATAGCCAGGCACTTGCGAATAGTGCAAGCATTCTCCTCCTTCACAATTGAGTGTAATGTAGGGGTCCCCAAAGATATCATTGATCAGCGAGTTCATCGCCGGTTCTTCGAACCGGCATCCTTGGCCCGTCTTGCAACTAAACGTCGCGGGCCCTCGAATTTCTTCGACAAGGAAGTCCGAAATATCTTGAAAAAGGAATGCGTGAGCGCGAATCTGAAATAGAAGACAAAATAACCTACCGACGCTGCCTTCCTCACCACACAAGAACCTGCCGGGTATACACTTGCAGTTGATCTTGTCACAGGCATATGCAGTGCTGTTCGTATCATAACCTGGTTTAGCTTCCGATATACAGCTGTCGAGACCACAGTAAAACGACTCTTGCTGAGCTGTCCAGAACTGGAAAGAACACGTCGACGTCGAATTGTCACAGCTGAAAGTCACTTGGGGAGGTCGGTCTGGAAGCATGTCCAGAATCTTGCGGTCTAAACAGGATGAATGAAGAGGCGAGAAGGAATGGGATGACATACTGGTGATATCACACATTTGATGATTGTTAAAAACCGTCTCGCCACCGTTGTAACAAGTCATGTTTGCTACCGCGTCGTCGTCAAGACTATCACGGATAGCACCGGGAAGGGGAAAGCCCACGCAAGCAGCATTGGTCTTGCATACTGGTGATATAGCCGAGATTAGCGATAAGGTGGTCAAGGTGCAAGTGAAAAACGGCAGCACCGTTACAGTTGATTCCACCCCAGCCTTCTGTACACTCGCATGGTTCGTTACCTCTGAGGGTCCTGTGATCGCCGTCGGCGAGAGAGTCACATTCTAGGAGACTCGAAATAAGTTCGGGGGAATGAAAAAAGGAGGACGCACGAGGAGTGAGACAATCTATTCCACCCCAACCGGGGGGGCACTTGCATTGGCCATCATACTCATTGCACTTGCCAAATTGGCCGCAGGTGAATGCGGGGAGGAGGCAATTAAAGCAAGGAGGACATTTATCTATACAGACATCTCAGCAAGCCAGGGAGTAAAGAGGAGGAGAGAAATGGACCTATCAGGTTGGAAGAGACTAACGACTGGGGCAGTGCATGAGTCCTCCGCGGGGCAAATGGGGCGAGCTACGTACGGAAATCTGGTAGGAAGACAGGCCCGGACCAATGTTAGTGTTCCAGGTGACGTTCGAGTGTGACCTTGCGGCGACTTTTGAAGTTTCCAGGAGCGAAATGAGGAGCCATGAGCAGAGCACAGTTGGTGCTCGTCGCATGTTGACACAAAGCCCGTTCAAGCGCTGCCACTGCCTGCGCAACTTTTTTGGAAATGGTCCATCGGCGTGGGAAATACTGCCGTTCTCCACCCAACTACTCCAAGTGGAGTTGGGCTGTTCCGCGGACGCAATTCTAATTTCTTGGAGGTACAAGTACCGCAAAGGCAGTTCATCATACGTTACTTGCCCATGCTGTACTTGGGCGTAATGACAGACGTGGACCTTTGAATACAGTCCTGTTGCTCCATCTCGCGGACAGTGGAGATTAAATCCTAACGTTGGCCCATCGGATCTCAGATTTGGTTCACATGCCAATTTGAAGTTGATGCAGCGGATCCTTCATCCTCGTCTAGCAGCCAGATAGGTCACCATGAATGAGCGCCCTGCGGAGTCGTCCAATAGCTAATCTGACTTGGCCATTTATCCCACACGACGCGTTTTGCAGAATTTAAGTTGGGTGAAAATGTCGTCCGAAACGTGAAGACTGGACTTGGAATAGAAATTGACATTTGGACAGCAGCAATACTTGAAGTTTTTCCGACCGAAAATGCGTG
>JBBPMQ010000213.1:0-33856 GCA_038090375.1 Boletus rubroflammeus | reverse complement strand
ACAAGATCGACCGGTTAATGGGACAACGTTCGCCGGGCAAAGGACAGGACTTGTTCAACCGTCGGCGCCACACCTTGAGGCGTGAGTGGCGCGTTAGCCGGGGATTGCCGGTGCGCCCTGCCCCACTAAACACGTCCCACACAACAGGGTTCAATGTTCGAGCCACTTTTGAGGCGGACCTTTATTGAGTTTGTTCGGACCGAACAAGCCAAGTATGGCATTTTGTACTATTGTGGACGATGCGGGGCACGTTGCACAACGGTAATCGAAGCCAAGACGTAACAATGCGCTCGAATCGTCTCACACGAGGTAGGAAAACGAATGACGGTGAAGGTGCTGTGTATTACATAGGTGTAGCAGACGCAGTTGTATTTGAGTAATTGCCGGGGGCTATTCAAAGACCGTATAGAACGTCGAAATTGCGAATCCAGAGCTCGTCAGCGCGGACGCTCGGGAGGAAGACCGATGAGGAAAGATGGTTGCGGTAATTGTGACGCTAGCTGTGTGCCTCAGAGTGTGGTTCCGCCATGCCGGGACGCGTCAAAGGTGTATGGTTCAGGTGACAGGGGGTAATGTCACAAGGAGGCAATTAGGCCGTGGGGAATCGGAAGCGGAATGAGTTGGATCGCATCATAGACTGAGCCGAGGATATGCAGGATATGCAATTCCCGTTGAGAAAGGGGCGCAGTCGTTGGGTTCGTCTTTCGCAGTTCCCTGCGCAGGGCTCCACGTCGCTGCCCACCGGGTGCGAGAGTCCACATGCCGAGGTACAAGAATGGAGACGGATCACGAGATGGAAGGCGGAGGCGTCTTCGGATATGAAGCCCAACGACGGTTCGAGGAGGATGTTAGTTCCTTCCTCGAATGCAAAAGTGCTTAACGGGGATAATCCAGTTCTCTCGATGGCATCATTCGGTACCGCGGTGAAACGGTGAACTTTGGTACGGGTGGAGAAGAACTCTGTTGGACTGCGGCGACAAAGGGTCGCGATTGAATGTGCGAGCGTCGGTCTCGGGTGACCCTGATATTGTGAAAGTGCGATGTCATTACGGGGACGCACCATATTGTAAGGGTAGTCAATATAACCAAGCAACGAATCGATAGGAGCAAGCGAGTGCGACGATCATGTACAGTTCGCATATTGATCGCCGTTGCTATCGATCCTCAGGGATTTTGAGTTGTTGAGCGGAGGGGAGGTCGCGGCGGGTACCTTGAGAGTCCACGGCCGTGCAATAGGAGTAATTGAAATGGACGGGGCGGAATTAAGGGGGGGGTCCGAAGAGGGGGGGGGGGGGGGGTGTGGTCGCTGCGGGTGAGGCGGGGCAAGTTGACGTCGGCGGGTTGCCGGCATGCCGAGAGTATTATTTGTATATATTTGTTTATGATCGGACCGTGAACGGCATAGGTTGAGTAAACGTGGGAATATACTGATTGGTTGTGATTGGCCAGGGTTGGCTAAATAGGCGTCTCTTGTTCTCTTCTTCCTCCGCGTTCCCTTCCCCTCTTTCTACCAACTTTTCACATGGCCGCTACTTCACAGCCTATCGCATGCCACTCCCCTAATCCTTCCCTCTCCGCTATACAAAGTCCCTACTTCCTCGGTTCACCAATATCATGGCGTCCCGGTTCATTCGGCAGTCGCTTCTATCCCGGTTGCTCTCCCGGTCAGCTCCTTGGACCCCTCGAGTAAGCCTCTCCCCTCCCCCCCTCTCCCCTCCAGACCACATCCTCCTCCTCCCCCTCCCCCACCAGTCCCAGCGATTTCAAGTGTGCCAAGCTCTCCTCCTCCCTCGAGAGCGATCGCGGCTCCATCCTCAACGCACTATCCTCCTTTGACCGCGAGGACGAGCTGGTACGTACACCCAGCCCCCTCTCACACACCCCTCACACCCTCTTCCCAGTGTCGCAACTACTCCTGCTGCGGCCTTCAAATAGACGATCTACACGCCCTGGTCCAGCATTTCGAGGAGGTCCACGTCGTCGTCGTCGACCAGTTCGGCCGTCCCCACCAACAGCTCCCGGTCGCCGCGTTTCCCGCTTCTCGGCAACAAATCCCTGCTCAGCCACCCGCTTACTTCCCTGATCCAAACCAGCATCTCCCCCCCTCTTATCACCACGGCGGTTTTGATCCTGACGATATGGAGCTCGATGTCGATCAATCCAGCTCTCCCTCCTCCGGTGGGCCATCCCCTCCCGACACGCCCCTTGCAACGCCCCTGTCGTCTCACCCGACACATTCGTTTAACCATTTCGGTCAGTCGGCAAAGGATGCTTCCCCACGTTCGCCTGTTTCAGCCTTCGACACAACGACAGTTCCGACCCGCTCCATCCACGGTCATTCAATTGCTGCATTTCCCTCTTCCCGAAATAGCCTCCCCAATCTGTCAAAAATCCCCGAGCCATTCAACGGCTACGCAGGTTACTCTGATTACTCATCGTCTATGCCTGGCACTGTCCCTTCCCCACCAGCTACCGACGACATCCAGGGTCCCGTTTCCCCTGTCAGCGAACCACCCAGCCCCTACGGCTGTCTCCCCCCCGCCGTCGTCTTCTCCACCGCCAACACCCCCGCCAACACTCCCGCTGCTTCCCGTGTACCGTCCCCCTCCAGCTCCTCCCGTCACTCCACATCGTCCATTGCTTCATCGGATTCGACGGGGTCTGCCAAGGCGTCGTCCTCGCAACAGAGTAGCCCCCGCGCCAGCACGACCCTCTCTCGCCCCGCATCGTCCTTGTTGTTGTCGAAACCATTCCGCTGTCCGAAGCTCAATTGCAACAAGAGTTACAAGCAGGCAAACGGGCTCAAGTACCACATGACCCACGGAAGCTGCAACTTTGCCCCACCCAAGGATCTCGAGCAAGTCCAAGCATTGCTCGCAAGCAAGCGCTCTGCGAGAGAGGCCGCAGGCGAGGACGACAACATGATTACAGAGGGTGAGTTGCGCGAGGTCGAACGGGAGGCCGAGCGCCGGCTCCGTCCCTTTGCTTGCGGCGTTGGTGACTGCCAGCGCCGGTACAAGAACATGAACGGACTTCGATACCACTATCAGCACTCGGGCGACCACGGCGCAATAGGACTAGCTTTGCTCGCGAGCGGACAACACGAGTGCCTACAACATGCTCACGGGAACCGCTCCGCTGCCAGCTCACGGCAATCAACCCCATTAGCGAGCGGCCAATCGACGCCCGTAACTGGTCACTCGACTCCGACGTATGCTCAGCAGTATCAACAACAGATGATGTATACTTCTGCGCACCAACAATATCTCCGAGCCCAGCAACAACAGGCAATGCAAATGCACGTACAAATGGCGTCGTATACTGCTGTCGACGCAAACTCTGCTCAACGTTGATCCAGTCCAGTCACTGAGCGCGACACCCCCTCCCCCCCGTCCGTACCCGGCCTTTCCGACCCTTTGCGTTCCCGTCGTACGTCCGGATGTGGCTCGTGAAAAGTAAAAACTATGCATATTGGGCGTCTTGGCTAATATTTGTTTCCTGGCCTCGCGACTGTTTTCTCACCGCTCCTGTTTTCACCTTATCGTCTACGTGCTCGGCCTCCAACATATCCCAGGTCGCCCCTACCATGTGTTTTTTTCTTCTTTTTCGGGTTCCTCATCGTGGCTGATCGTTGCATGAGTAGTGGCTGCCTTTCGTTTCGTTTCTTTGGCCGCGTCGATTCGTTGGCCTCGAAACTCTTCGTGTGCTTGGACTGCCACGTCATTTCCCGGGATCACCATAGACGTAGAGGTTGCCACGACCGAGGTTTCCCTGTCTCTTACTTTTGGCCCCTTGATTCTGTGCTAGGCTCACCAGCTGTGTTAATCTTGTTCTGATCGTGCGCGTATACGTATACAAATCAGCTATATCTACCTCGTAACTCTATGTCACCTCGTATTTACGGTTTTAACTGATCATTGGACTGGAGAATCGTCTTGCATGGATGAGTTTGTTTCCTGTCTCGGTGTTCGACGTTTGCTCGTATGTAGGGTGGGAGGACGAAGTGCGCTCGACGGGTGTCAGATCATTCTGAGATGGAGCTCGACACGCCCATTGGTCATGCGCACGAGACATTGTTCACAAGTTATAACCGGTAGTATACTACATACGGAGAGGGGCAAGTCGTCGTGAAGCAACGCAGCCGCAAAGTTGACAGCGCAACGTCCCGAATCGGGCGGAGAATGCGTCCGCCGAGTTCTCAGTCCAGACTTGAAAGCTCGGAGCATTGGGCACGGCGAGGTCTGAGGTATACATCATGATGCTGAGCGGCGCTTGGGGTCTCGGCATCATGTCTGTTGAGGAGTGAGGAACGAAATCGTGTTCACGACGCGTATGTACTTGCCTTTGGGGGGGGGGACAATGGTTGCCTGCTTCCTGGCAGGGAGAGTCCCGCCAACGTACGGTGTGACCCATCGTCTTTTGCATTTTTTTTTTCTTTGGCGAGGGTGAGCTTATTCTTCGAACGCGTCGACGCGTTCTGCCCGGGCCCATTGTTGACGGACCGATGCGTCTATTCGCTTCGGGCGTCGATGGCATTCGATTGATTGGGCAGTCTCACCACTAGAACGATCTCACGCCTCAAGAATCTCCACCCCCCCTCCAACGTCTCTCCGATCCCGAAAACGGTCACGACCAGCGCCTCTTGAAAAAAAAAATGCATTTCGTTCCCCATACATTGGTCTGCACATGCATCTGCACAATGCCCAACAACATGTCACTTCAACGAGCCTTGTGTTCGTTTGTGGCTCACCTGAGACGCCGCGTGACCCCCCTTCCCCAGTCTCCCGTTTTCCCACCCCCTCCACACACGCTCTGCCGCTCGACACGTCCACTCACGGTGCGTCCTGCAGCGACACCCATCGTCCGTCGACGTATCCCCATACGATGCCTTTGGGGAGGATGATGGTCTTGAGCGTCGGACAAGCCTTGTGCCACAATGTCGCGATCTCGGATTCGTTTTCGGACGAGAACGATCCGGGAGCCATGAACGTAAGATATCTGAGCGCCTTGAAGTGACTCAACGAGGGTGCCGTCTCGATGAGCAGTTCCTGTCGAAGCGCGGGAGTGGGACGGGGAGAGTGAGTGAGATCCAGTGAGACGCACGTGAGCGGTAAGGATCAGCAGAAAGATAAAAGGACGCGATGGGACTTGCCTGGGTAGAGTGTCGTACGAGTACGACGGCGTGGAGGGCTTCGAGCGTAGGCAGTCGTTTCGAGATTTCGGTGATGAGCGCTGCGGGTGGTCCGACGTCAAACGACATCACAGTCAGCCGCCTCAATGGGCGGGTGGAGAGGAGCAATGCATCGAGCGACGTCGTCGCGTCACCGGGGTACAGGGACATCGAGACGCTCTCGATCGGTCGACCGCGGACAAAGTCGGCGGTGACGTGTGAAGGTGAGAGGACGGTACGAAAGTGTTTTAGGCGCGGGAGAGCTTGGGGCGGGAGCGGGAAGGTATGGACGGGATTGAATCCCCTCAGACAGATCTCGACGAGGTTGTGCTGCGTCTCGAAGAAGCGGGCGAGGAGGGGTTCGCATCGCATCGAGGTGGTGAATACTCTGAGCGAGAACGTGCATCCTTGCAGGATCCATGCGAGATTGGACGGGTTGTCGTTGGCGGAGAATTCGAGGCCGAGGTAGGAGAGGTGGATGAGTCGTTGGAGGGTGCGGTGGAGGAGACGGAGGAGGTTGGCTGTGAGGATGTTTTCGTTCCATTCGAGGTCGAATCGACGGACGAACGGGGGATAGAAATCGTTGCGGGCGAGCGTTTTGATGAGGCGGAGGGCCCGCTTTGGGGGGACGTCGATGAGCGAACGGTATAGCACGCGGGCGGCGGTCTGGTGGAAGAGAGAGTTGGCGGTGAGTGTCGGAACGAGATCGCCCCGCGAGATGTGTCCGAGAACGAGTTCCAACGTCTCTGGGGGTAACATATCGTGTACAAGGGAGTCGAGGCGAGTCGGACTTTTTTTTCCCTTTTAGCATCATCAAGCGTATTAAAGCATAATCTAAATTGATAACTATATATTCGTTTCTTCAACCTCTATGTACTCTATCGGACCTTGACCGTCTTATCTTCCTGAATGGATCCCTCAGCGATAGCCTCAGCACGCTGACCCTCCGCTTCGATCTCGGCCAAGAGTTGACGCTCAGCAGCGTCCCGCTCCGCCTGGCTCTTGCCCTTCATGGCAGCCTTGCTCGCAGCGATGCGCTCGCGGTACTCGCGGTACTTGTCATCGGTGCCAAACAGGCGATCGCACCAGCGGAAAGAGGTGGAAAAGTTGTTCGTGAAAGCCATGTGGTGGAAATCGTGGTGCTCGGCACCCGACCAGAATGGAACGATGTGCTGCAGCGACCAGGGAAAGTCTAGGGATGCCAAAGTAAGACGATGCTTCCCGGACAAGTCAAATGATACAAACCATAACCGCTGTGTGCGTCAATGGCCTGGAACAGACGGAGCGTGATCCAAATATAAACAGTGAGGATGTGGAGGTTGCGGGTGAAGTAGCAGTAGAGGATGGGGCCAGCGATCGTACCCGTGCCGAGGATGAACACCTCAGCAGGGTGGGCATACTCTGCAGCAAGACCGAAAGGAGCCGAATACTTGTGGTGGATCTTGTGAATATGTTTGTACAATACCCCCCAATGAAGGGCTTGGTGAGCTAAATCATGGTTGTCAGAGACGGCGATCAGGGGGAAATTTTCGTTTATTCGTACCAAAGTAGTGGAACATGTCTTCAAACACGAAGAAAATGGCAATTTGCGGGAGCATGGTCTGCCAGGATGGGAAGGGTACTTGGTAGGTTTGCATACCCAACGTTTCTGCCATTGGGTGGAACAACCAGATCTAGAAGCATGGTTTTCAGTGTCTTTGAGAGTTGTCATAGTCGCGAATATGACTGACAGCGGGCAATTCAATGGTGAAATGGGAGAAAAGAACCTGCTTGGTACATTCCCATTGCTCTGCGGCGGTAGGAATCTTGGCAGGTTGCAGTTTCCACTTCTGGAAGTATGGAATGGCGTCGATGATAATCCAAGGAACACAGCGTCCGAAATATACGATCTTGGAGTGAATGGACGTCAGAAGACGATACCTAGCGCTGGATGCGCGACTTACTTCGTGTAGCAAGAAACTCATAAGACCCGTAGCGATGATAGGGTTTTCGATCCATATGTACCATGAAGCCCAGAGCTGTTCCAACCAGCTGAGCTTGGATAAGTCGACACGAGCATAGAGTTGCTGAGCAGCCTCGTGAGCAGCTGCAGCTGCCGTCGCGTTAAAGGCCATAGTTAAAGTGACAGACAAACCGAGACGGTCCCTTTTTTATGCAAAGCGAGAAAAAACCCGATTACACACGACCAACAATGGCGTGACTGGACAACCAATCAGAGTCGATTATGTCATCCTCGGTTTAGTGATCGGTGGGCCTTGGTACCCTCAAAAAAATATAGAACAGCGGAGCTTTGTGGTAGCTTGGCTCTACGGGAGACAAAGTCAAACATGCGGGCAAGCAGAGATCCGTGGAACTGTTGCCAAACCACAAGCTGACACCGCGTTAATCCGCATCTGTGAGTACTCCTCCCTGACTATGAGAAGAAGCCTTGAGACATTACATGATGGAGCGAAGAAATTTGTCTTATTATAACCCAGTTTGAGGATCGGACCATAGGAGGTCCGAAGAATATTCAAGGTACGATGGACTAGTTCGCCCGGAATGAGTTTGGCCTCACAGTTTGACAACAGTCTTCGTATTGCAAGTTGCACATCCCTCGGACAACCGAGACTCTGCAATCAACCAGAGCAGAGATGAGCAAGTCCCACTCGTACACAGCGAGAGTTGGTGATGTCATCATCTCATTTGCACTTTTGACGTCGTAGCATTCCAGCACTGAGAGCATGATCGGGCGGCTGGCAGTCCCTAGCATTTAAATACAAGGTGCCCCGCCCTACCCTCTTCCTTCCAGCAACACACGCTGCGCGTTCCCTCCGCCCTCTGCCATCCTCACTATTTTCTACTATCCCCCACCCCCCATTCGTCTTTCGTCATGGTCTTGTTGATCAGGAACAAACACGCCTCTTTCGAGGATTTCACTCATTTGTCCGATTCACCCGCTTGCGACACGCCCAGGAGGCGGCTCGCCAAGCTTAGCATGCAGAGCCTGAGGAGCTCTGGTGTTCCAAAGGCAAAGTCCATGGTATGAACAACTCGATGAACTCACACCAGGCTGCCTGACGAACCTACCGCACTGTAGCCCCATATTAACCTCTTGGCAGAAGGAGCGTCGCTCAAAGCACGCTGTACGGCCGTGCTGAATGCCGACCTTCACAAACTGAAGCCGAGAGAACTCATCGCTCGAAAGGTCAAGTCGGCGAAGGAGGACCTTGGGCGGCTTTTCGACAACGCGTCCCAGAAGCAACGTGTCGAACCCGCCAGAGGACCCAGCGATTCGACTTCTATAGAGCTTGCTTGTTCAACGACAGCTTCCAATGTCGGCACCTCCAGCTCCCTGAACCCTTCGTCTTCATTCGCCGTGTCCGTCCCTGCCCCTTTAGACGAACATGAAGAAGAGGACGAAGACCATGCCCAATGCTTGGTTGTTGTTGCCCAAAGGTGGTTGGACTTTGAACGTCTTTTTCCTCGACGCCGTGCGCGCGTCGGCCAAACGATAGAGGAGGCGAGGCATGACTTCTGTCAGGCTCTCGTTCAATCATTCTCGGATTGCTCTCCCACTGCTTCCCCGCTGCAGGTACCTCAGTCTTCCGGCAATCTCGTAGCCTTACCCTTGCCTCATCCTGTCTCTTCTTCCCCGGTGGCTTCCACAGCACCGTCTGCTATCACCCTAGCGGATCAAACGACCGTCTCACCCTGTCTGTTTGAATACGTGGAGCCACAAAAACCTGTTCAGTCGCCTGAGTTTTCAGATGAAGACCTTGAGCGAGAGTGGGACAACTTCTCTTTCCATTCAAGTCAAGGGGAGGAATGGACCTCCGAGGTCGAGTCTCGCAAGCAGAATGCAATGAATCAAGCATTGTCGGATATGAAGAGAAAGCTGGCCGTCCCCGTTCCAAAGCTCTCTTCCTATTTTTCCGACGATTCGTTGGCAGATTCTGCCGCGCATCGGACACTAGTGGATCCTCGAGCATCTTGTTCCGGTACATCTTCCAAGGACGCCGACAACAGTTTCTTCTACTCGGCCGATGAAGAGGATGAGGCAGAAGAGGATGACGAGTCTGTTGCGGTCTCGCGTCCCGACTCCCCAGTCAGCACTGCAACACTCGATGTTGATGCGACCATCGTTCTCACTTGCCCTGTCGAACTCTCGCTGTCGAGTCAGATAGACGATTCCACATCGGACGAGAAGCAAGACTGCTCGGATCCTAGAGCAGCGGATATTGCAGACGGGACCGACGACGTCTGGGAAGTACTAGCTACTTATGTACCGAAACTCCTCACTCGTATCTCTGAGGAGTCGCTCGCAGACGAGTACGAGATTGAAGCGACCGCTCAAATTCCTCCACTATCTTTCCGACGTCCCATCTCGCAGTACAGGAGAGTCTTGCGGTTCAGATGCCAGGGTACATCGCATCTCGATCGCACGATTCAAACCGACTCTACGCCTGCGGTACCCCTGGCAGAAGGCACAGGGTTTTCTGAGGTAGCATCTTCGAACGTGGAGACCTCCATCGCAACCGCGGACACAGGTAGTGATCCTAGCTCGTCGTCCGTGCTGAAGCCTGGAAAAAGAAAAACACTTCGTAGGGTAAAAAAGCTTGTGGACCTGAAGGTAGGCCGTTGTGGTAGAGCCAGTTGGCGTTTATCTCTGAATCTCTTTGGCCAGAATGCGGTTCGACTTCCAACTGTGCAGAATACGTCGTCAATCGAGACAATATGCGAGACGATTTCTCTACGCGAGGAAGCCTGTGCTCCGGAATCCCAAGCTCGACGGCTTCGGAGGGTTCCAAGATGTCTCAACTTGAGGGTATGTTCTTTTACATTTTTCCTCGCTCACATCAGCTTATTTGCACATCTAGAAGGCTTTTGGTGGGACGGACATCTCTAAAGAAACCCCGCCTAGCCTCTCCGGGACAGAAGGACATTGTCTTCAAAGCCTTGGAAGACGCTCTAACCTCAAGGTCAGCTTCCTTTGCTATAAGCTCGTCATGGAGGCTAACGAACATCTACAGGAATGGCACCGTTCATCAGACTTGGAGGAAGGTTGGGAAATTCAGCCCGCTGCTTCTCGTTGCCACACACTTACGAGGGAAGATTCTGCCAAGCCGCCGATTCCACCGAAGCCTCCTGGCTTCCGCTTGCATCGGAATAGGACCCAGCTTTCGTCCGCTACCATCCAAGAGCCCTCTTCTCTGTGCTCGCGCTGCGACCCATCCTCGTCGCTGCCGCTTTGGACATGCGCCAAGATTACACGGTCAAAGGGAAAGCGGGGTCGGGCCACCAGCGAATCGACGAAGGCTCTCAAGAAGCGTCTTGATTCCATACGCATTGATCCGGAAACGATTCATGGCCATGCTCTGCAGCGGTACGTCGCTACTTCCTTATCAGTCATCGAGTCTTGATTTGAGGTTTCCACAGATTGCGCGAGAAATTCTCATCACTCTCGTCTGTCAACGAAAGTAGAAAAGCAAAAGCGTCAAAAAAAAAAAGGAAAACCCGAGAAAAATAAATCAACGAAGGCGATTATGATGCAAAACGTCGAAAATCAGAAAATCAAGAACGCCATTTTCCTCTTGTGACTGTGACCTGGTGTGTTTTGGCTATGATTCTCTTCCGACTCTGAGCTGATGGTCGTTGTCCACCCAGAGAAGACCAAAGTTACCTTTCCAGACGGACTGGAATCGACCGTCACGGTAGACGTCCCTTGAACGTCTTTGAGGATCCCATTTGTCACCTGTGGTGCGTGTGTTTACCCTATCATATCTTCGCATGCTCATCTAGTCCTAGGGTAGCTATGAGGCGCCAGCCAGAGCTGGCGATCAGCTACACCCAGGTATCCGGGATACAAAGTGACTGTCAAGTGACTCCTGCTTGGCTTCGTCCGCCGGTATTGGCCACTGGACGTTAGGAACGAAATATTGCTCTTGTGAACGCGAGAGTCCCCACCCGCATGTTCCTTTGTGTAATGGTGGTTTTTGTTGTAGAATGTTGGGATGGCGGTCGGGTCAGCAGAGTTCGTACTAGAGAGTGCTTGAGCTTGAGCTTCTACATGGAATACATCAAACTAGTGAATGAAATCGAGGAGTTGAATGCTTGCTTTGCTTTTGCGTACCAAGACCCGATCAATTTGTAGCACGTGGCAAAAAGCTAGGCTGATTATCCGGTGTTCGAGTCACTCCGACTCGCAGATACACACCTTTCCCTCCTACCACCACGTCCTTTGACCCAAGATGGCATCGGAAGAACAAGTGGCGAAAAAGTACAACTTGATCACTCGCCGACTTCAAGAAGTTCTTGGAGGCGATATCATCAAGGGTATTCTTGCCGAGAACAGATCGCCGAAAGCCTACTGGGGTATGCACCTCGTTTCCTATCCTCGATCACAGAGACTCACTCGGCTCTAATAGGTACCACACCAACCGGACGCCGTATGTTCCCTGTCGTCTGAAACTTTGCCGGGGACTCATCATCAATATGCAGCGCACATCGGATACTTTGTTCCGTTGACCAAGATCGCAGATTTCCTTAGAGCGGGCGTAGAGGTCAAGATTCTCCTCGCTGGTACGCCGACCCTGTCCTAATCGCAAGAAGACCTTATCCCTGACCACCCTGACACGCGCACACGTTTCAGACGTTCACGCATTCCTCGATAACCTAAAGGCACCCCTAGACCTCGTCGCTCACAGGACGAAATACTATGAATTCATCCTACGAGCCGTCTTCACCTCCCTCGGCATACCCACGTCGAAATTGACGTTCGTACAAGGCTCCGACTACCAGCTCTCACGAGAGTACAACCTGGATAATTACAAGCTCTGCACGATCGTGACGGAGCACGATGCCAAGAAGGCGGGATCGGAGGTCGTGAAACAGGTCGAGAGCCCGCTGTTGAGCGGACTGATTTACCCTGGTCTACAAGCGCTCGACGAACAGTACCTCGACGTCGATTTTCAATTTGGAGGGGCAGACCAGGTACGTTCCGGGATCGTGTCGATCGTCGTCTGGTATTGGGGATCTGAACTCTTTTTTTTTGGACAGCGCAAGATTTTCACCTACGCCGAACTGTACTTGCCGAGATTGGGTTATGCCAAGCGGGCGCATATGATGAATACGATGGTCCCGGGTTTGATGGGCGGCAAGATGTCGTCTTCGGACCCAGACTCGAAGATAGACTTTTTGGACGCGCCGGAAGCTGTGAAGAAAAAGATCAAGAAAGCGTTTTGCGAGGAAGGGAACGTGGCTGAGAACGGGTTGCTTGCGTTCACCAAGGCCGTGTTGATACCCATAAGCGAACTACGCTTGGAGCGATTACATGGGGATACAGGCGAGGACGAAGAAGAGGGCAAAGAATCGACGGGATCTCAAAAGCCATTTGTGACGGATGACGCGCCAGAAGGGACGGTGTTTACGATCGCTCGGGAGAAGGGTGGAGAACCGAGCCATTACAAAACCTACCAAGAGCTGGAGGCCGACTATGCGGCAAAGATGATACATCCGGGTGATCTCAAGGCGAGCGTGCGAGATGCGATCATCAGTTTGCTGGAGCCTATACGAGCGGCGTTCCTGGAAAACGAAGAATGGCAAAAGATCGAGCAACTGGCGTACCCAGATCCAAACGCAAAGAAAGAACCAAAGAAGAAGAAGGCGAGTTTCGTTGTCTCCAGTCGGACCGTGTGTTGCACGCTTACATTGATTACGCCACACCCGCAGGAGAAGGTGTACCATCCCCCGCCACAGGGAAAAGGCAGAAATGCCAAAGCCGTCGATGGTGTTGCGACTGACGAAACGACGCCATCTACGGATCAGCCCGATGGAGAGGTAGACCCGGCGGCCTGACGATCAGATTTCGCGTATACTAGATAGTAGTACTAGGGGTCGTCGGTGACGACTTAACACCTTGCTTGCAAGTTGCGAATCAACGCTCAACTCCAACAGTCGGGTGAATCAGAGCGACGGACATGATTGGCTCCGGATCGAGACTTGAAGCACAAAATCGGGTTTTTCCGGATTGTTCATGTTTCCATTTATATCAAATATTTGTTGTTATTTTGAATCTGGAGCGTTTTATGAACAACCATTGACCTTGCTTTGCAAGCAAGGTGACATGTAGTACTTTGTAGACTCTCTTTGTACCACCACAATCCAATGTACGATTTCTACCAGATATCGGGCTATAAAGCCCATTCAAACGGATGGTACGTATCCCTGGATTCGAGTAGCCCCTCTAAATGCACGCTTACGGGTTCAAATCCAGGTTCAAGCAGTATGACGACAAACCCATGACCGAAGCCATTACCACCACGAAATCCAAGCTTTTCCGACCGGGTGGCCAGGACTCGCCGGTCGAACTCGTCTTGGGTATGTTCACGCGTTCATCACGTCGTCCAATGATATCATGTGTATCAGGAATTCTCCCCTCCGGTGCTTCTTACTTGTTGATGACGAACGAGCAGATGCTCGAATTCACCCACAAGCACCGCCTCAAAACCCCAAGGGACCCAAGGGAAGCGACCGCGTTCCTTTCACTGTCACCCATATACTTTAATTCATGCAACGAGCTCGCCGCCAAGATCGCGACGTACAAGCAACGTCCACGAAACAAAAACAGACGTGAATTCGAGACATCACAGGACAACAGTCAGGCGAATCGAGGGTATGTCAAGACGGGATCGGATGTCGTCCACTACAGGGCGTATTTTGAACATCAAAGGTGGGTGCGATGTCCCTCTCCTTGCCACAAGCGCGCTGACACAACTGTACAGAACTCTGTACAGACTTCTCACAAGGGATCTCGAGCCAGGCAAGGTCGGACTGGCTTCGCCACCTTGGCTGAGTTGCGTACGCGTCGTGTCTCTCGTACTCGAAGAGTGGAGCGTCGAGAACCGGCGCAGAAATGTACGCTTGCAAGACCCTCGGCTGGTCGACGTCGGCTGGACAGACGCCTTATTCCCGTCCTTCTTTGAACAACTCACAGGCTCCGAGACGGTCCATCTCAAGTTGAGCTCGACGATGAAAAATCCTAGCTCCAAGGTAACGTGTATCGCTAAACGCCCCGCGCACTTGCCTTGATCTTGGGTTTCTAGGATCCCTACTTTTCCGAGGTCACCAAGGACGATCAAGTAGGGCTCTACTCGCGATTGCGAAACCTGTTCAGCCACGACGCAAACAAGAGCGGGATCCCTTTGGTAGTGCTCGTGCACGACGAAGAAATGGCGCGCGGAGTGCTTTCGCGTGCAGGCATCGATGTCGACGTGTGGTCCTCTGGGCTCTCAAATTTACTCCCACTCGCTCCCGTCAGGGTATGTCATGTCATCGTAGACTATATCTCGTCTGATCGATATGATGCAGAACCTACACAAGTTGGAGGACACATCCAACCCTGCCATCCTCCCGGGACCCAGTATCGTCGATACGCAAAAGCTCGTCAAAGCCCTGATGGAGACCAATCCAGGGCATACCGTCCCTCACAGCGCCAAGGTGTTGCACATGCAAACGGAAACCAGGACGTGCGCTGGCGACGACAGTCTGTAAGTCCTTGCTACGACCCATCCCATCGATTCGACTCGTATTCATCTCACGCATTGTTTCAGTTTACAGCTACGCATGTGGACGTCGATGGCGCAAGGACTTGCCATCGACGAGCAACACAAGCAGCGATCGTCTCACCAGCCTGATCGTGCGCAGGTGCTTGTACCTCCTCAACAGCAAGTAAATGTGGACGTGGATCCAAACGACTTCGACCCGAACGACATACCACCTGGGCCTCTACCCACCATCGCAGACGATTTTTCCGACGACGACGACGATTGGTGATTTAAAACGATGTAAGATACTGGGAGAAATTTCAATCTACTCGGAGAATACCAAGTATACCCAGTCTTGATCAAATTTTTTTTTTTTTTTGCTTTGTCGATTTGCTATGTCACTTGTCGTGCACTGTTGGAAATATATGTTGCTTTCGTGTTTTTTCAAGCGTTGTCAACCGTCAGTCGACTCGAACAATTCACCACAGACGATTTTCAAAATTTCGAATATCAATGAGATCTATTTCAGAGTCGATCTACGCAAGAAAACTGTACACTCCTAAAAATCTATGCCTAGCACCAGGAATATACAAACAGTAACCCGCGCTGGCAAAGGAAGGGTTCGTCTGAAAGAGACAATCGATTTTGCACCAGAAAACCACTTCAGGAACTGCAATGGAAAGGTTGCTGCGCCTGTACACATTGGTGCTGCAGAAACAATGATTCTAGCGTACAGAGATAATGTTGGCATCAGAATGATAGCATTGTGCTGTCGCAACGAACACTGTAGGACCGAAGGAAAGCTTTTTTGCCACGATATTTGTCTCTGTTTTGTCGTGTGAGGGGTATAGTTTTTTTCTGATTGATCTCCATCAGAGTTATGGAAGAAAAGAAACACCTTATGTTGACTAGGGTAACATGGCGTAAAATTAAAAACTAGGACATCAAACACAAGGAAAGACCAATAGCGGAGTACCTAAGTTTTCGTCGTAAAAAGAATAGGGAAACGGGCGGAAAGCAATCATCAGTTGCTTGCTGTTTTACATCTACTCCTCCTCCGGCGGTGCTTCTTCCTCGTATTCACCCTCCTCCTCGACACTAACGAAGATATCAGCGATGACGTCTGTGGGTTCGAATGCACACTCACGTAGCGTCCTGGTATTGCTGGTATTCGGCAATAAGATCTTGCATGTTTGACTCGGCTTCCGTGAACTACCAGCGACATTGAGTATATGCTAACTCCAACACAGCAAAGATACAAACCTCCATCTCGTCCATACCCTCCTGTGTGTACCAGTGCAAGAAGGCTTTGCGCTTGAACATGGCAGTGAAGTGGTCGCTGACACGCTTGAACAATTCTTGGATGGCAGTTGAGTTGCCCAAGAACGTAACCGCCATCTTGACACCACGAGGAGGGATGTCACACTGTGCCGACAACACGTTGTTGGGGATCCACTCGACGAAGTAAGCCGAGTTCTTGTTCTGCACATTTTGCATCTGCTCTTCCACTTCCTTCATGGAAACCTTGCCGCGGAATACAGCGGCAACCTGTAAAAAATTATGAGCAGATGACAAAGAAAATATCGGCAAGCTTACAGTGAGATAGCGACCGTGTCTTGGGTCCGAGGCAGCCATCATGTTCTTGGCATCAAACATTTGTTGTGTCAACTCCGGAACAGTGACAGCACGGTATTGTTGGCTGCCGCGTGCGGTCAAGGGAGCAAAGCCGGTCATGAAGAAGTGGAGACGAGGGAAAGGAACTTGAAAACCGCACGTTAGTCGATACTAAGACAAATTTAGATGCGCGACATACCCATGTTGACAGCGAGCTTGCGAAGATCCGAGTTCAATTGACCAGGGAAGCGCAAGCAAGTGGTAATACCAGACATGACGAAAGACACAAGGTGGTTGAGGTCTCCATAAGTGGGAGTCGAGAGCTTAAGGGTCCTGAAGCAGATGTCATAGAGAGCTTCATTGTCGATACAGAAAGTTTCGTCAGAGTTTTCCACAAGTTGGTGTACCGAAAGAGTAGCATTGTAGGGCTACAAAGAACATAAGCGGAATGAACCAAATGAGAAATCAAGAAAAACCTACCTCGACAACGGTGTCCGAGACGGCAGGACTTGGGACAACCGAATACGTGCACATCATACGGTCAGGGTACTCTTCCCGAATCTTGGACATGAGAAGAGTTCCCATTCCGGCACCGGTACCACCACCAAGTGAGTGGGTGATTTGGAAACCTGTGGTTTATCAATTATATCGTGAGTCTTGTTGAGCTCGAGGAGTGCCCACCTTGAAGGCAGTCAGTACCCTCGGCCTCCTTTCGCACAACATCCAAGACGGAGTCGACCAGCTCCGCTCCCTCGGTGTAGTCTGAGGACCAGATTTTAGTTTTATTATAATTAATGTTTTGGGCGGCATGATGAACGACTTACGTCCTTTCGCCCAATTGTTACCAGCCCCACTCTGTCCGAAGATGAAGTTGTCGGGGCGGAAAAGACCACCTAGAGGACCGGAGCGGACAGAATCCATGGTTCCGGGCTCGAGATCGACCAAAACAGCACGAGGAACGTATTTGTTTGAGCCGATCTCATTGTAGTAGACCGAGATACGCTCGAGCTGCATGTCATTGGTTCCCTTGTAGAGACCATCCCGCTCGATACCATGCTCATCGGAGACTACTTCCCAGAATTTGGCACCTAAAAGCAAGACGTATGCGTGAATACGGGACGATGGCAGCCAATTTGGCGATGGCTCAAAAGCTCACCGATTTGGTTACCGCACTGTTATCGAAAACACGTGTCAGTGGCATGGTGTACGGCAAGGATCCTGTAGACTTACCTGGCCAGTCTGAATGTGGACGATTTCACGCATGCTGAAAACAGAGCGATCAGGTTGGGGTGAAGATTGGAAAATGATTCGATGTTTGAACACCGAACGCGAAGATAAAAGTCGCGCACGACGCGCACAGGACACGGCGTTGCACGAGGAGGAGAAGGATGAGAGACACGTACGTTGGGAATTTGGGAAAAGGAAGTCGTTAAAGGATGGCGTTAAAGGATGATGGTCTGGTCAAAAACGAGAACGTGCAGCCGGGTCAAGGGCATGTACGCTTATTTTTAAAGCGGCGACGAATATAGTGGCTGTGCTTCATTTTCCCACCACTGAACACGAGTTCCCTGTGTTTTACGACACACAACGCCGAATTTTACATGATTTGGGATCGGCGCATCGTCGACTCGTACGGCTCATATTTAATACCAAGACCGTATGGCACCGCCTGGTTCAGCCTCGCGCTCACCTCGAGGCACCATGCGCTCCACGTCAATTTGGCATCGGTTTTGAAACAACGATCCCGAGATGTACCTGACAGCTGAGCCTTCCGTGCCTGCGCTTTCTCTCTTCGTCAACCATGACTCCGGTGAGCGCTAGCAACACTGGGAGCTCCAGTCGGACGCCATTTGGTACTTCCCCACTTTCGCCCAGATTTCAACCTTCTGTGCACCAGATACCCACTCCAGGCGGGAGGCCACCGCGATATGTACGTGGCATCGTTATCGCTCACATCTTTCTTGATCATTGTTTATTTTAACCACAGGAACCTTTCGTGCTCAACTTCTGGTTCGTCGGCGGGGTCGCTCTGCTCATGATATCCGTTGGCATTGCGTTGCAGGTCGCATTATATTTATCAGACACGCAGAACGGTATGTGAACTATAATGCAGAACTACTACAGTTGTGTAACGGCCACAGGTTTCGCTGTTCCCGCTGAAAACGTTTTCAGCTTTGTATCCACTCAGTTTTTGACGGTGAGCACACTAACTTAATTTGTCATTCCGGTGACTGATAACAGTGATCGTAGTCTTTTTTCCCTACACTCCTCATCATACCATTTGCGTTATTTTGGTCGGTAGCGGAGTGGATGCTCCGATGGTATCAGGTACGTCAGCATGTGATCGTGTGCGACGGTCACAGTAGCCTTCAGTAGCCATACGTGACGCTGTCCGAGGGGAGGGCGCCCGCCGCACGCAGTATCCTCCTGGACTATGTGAGCTTTCTTTAGTCTTTGTCTTTAAATGTCTGCTGAACAGGTAGATTAGATTGCTTTGAAGTACAATCCTCATTTTTGCGCAGGGTCTAACGCATTTACACGTTTTACAGTCCATTGGCCGTCATTTACCATTCGTTGACTCATAGACATTACTTGATCAACGTTTCGACGCTTATAGGATTTTCTACCATATTGTTACAACCTCTGGCCGGTTCACTCTTGCAAGTGCGACAAGTCCCTCATACATCTGGTTCGTCTCGGCGCACTACATGCAAAAATTAGCTCGTTGACGTGCTATGCAGAGGCTGTTGCTCTCGTTACAAGCACCGTCGCCCTCTCGCCTGCCCTAGATGACCTGGACGCTTTCTTCGCCTCCACAGGGGTAAGTTAATTACTTCCTAAAATAGAATATCTCAAGTTACATAATCCGAATTAGTTTGCCCTTGCTTCTGGTACGTATATTTTGGTGATGAGGAGGGGACGTCTTCTCATTCCCGCAGTCTACAACGACCTGGTAGACCCACCTTTTGTCCACGAGGACTGGACTGCAGCCAATTTCCAGGTAAGACAATTTCTATCTTGCATACCCTCGCTGACGCTTCTCGATCGTGTCTTCGCTAGGCACCACCAGGCTCCTACCTCAACGGTACTCTTGCAGTAAACACCACTGCTATTCAGACAGAGGTTAACTGTGTTAGTCCTTCTTCGCTTGACGTGACGAATGTGAATGGAAGCTACGTTGCATCCGCCACATTCCCTGGCGGGTGCTCTGCAAGCAATGTGTTCAATCCTGGCAACGGAACCGAGCAATTCAATGTTGTCAACGCTAGCAGTTGCGCTTCACCGGGTCTAGACATTGTGTTTCAACCCGTCGTGTTTTGGTTCTACCTCAACACCAGCAGTCCTCAGGTGGCGAGCGTATATTGTAACCCGACTATGAACGTGTTCACAGTCGGGACATCAATGGATCTCAGCAGCAGTGCACTCGGCCCTTGTACGATATTACTACCAGTGGAAGGCACCAATAATGTTACTGGAAGTCCGCAAAACGGACGCCCGTACAACGGGTAGGCATCTACTATGCTCGGCTTGTTCAAAGCAATTTCTGATCTCCTGCAGAGTTGTATTTAACCAGAGCAATAATTTCAACGTTTTATCAAGAGCACAAGCCATTAATTTTGGCATTCCTGATGCAATCTACCGCTACGCGGCCGAGCAACCTGGAGGACCGTTGTCCGTCTTTCAAGATAATTACGGTTTCCTCAATGCCACCGAGGCCATCTATGCGAGTATATTGATATGCATGACGCAATATCCTCTTCTGATGTGTCCGCAGACTCAGCATCTCGCCGTCGCTGCCCAGGCTAATTACTTCGTCGCGAGCAACTCAACGGTTTCGGCACAACTCACATCTCAAATCCCGCGTCTATTTGTACAGTGAGGCTTCTAGTGTCAATCTCCGAGGTCATCAGTCTCATCGTTGCTGACAGAGAGCTTCCGACTCACGTCCTTGCCTCTTTGGTGATTGTTATCGGGATTGTCGGATTTGTGGTACACTATTTGCACAGACGAACACGTCGCAAACTATGGCTGACGAGTCCTCCTGGTTCTATTGCTGCCATCGTCTCTTTGACGTCACGGTCTGGTTTTGGTGAACTCTTGCTACCATACGACGACGAACGACAGATGCACGATAATCTGGCTGGCCTGACGTTTTGTTTAGATCCGCGGACCGGTGCGATTGTTGCCGAGGAAGATTTCGGCGCGGCCGAGTGTGCAGATGGGGTGGCGCTACTAGGACGTAATAAGAGACCGTACAACAGCCCCACATACATAGTTCATGGTGATTCGGTGTTGCCGGAAACACCATCCAAGCGTTCGGATGACTCCTTTTGAAGTTGAACGACAGTGCTGGACAGTTTATGCACTTTTCTCCTGTACATTATCTCCGTGCGTATTCTTTTCGTATTTCTGTACATTATCATTATCTGTACATGTGCCTCCTCCCCTTCCATGTGGACTTCGCTCCGTGCCTGATCCATTTTAAGCGCACGTGACTCAAACACGTCGCGAAGATGGCAAACAAATGCCAACAAATGATTAGCTCTGAGGATCGAGATAAATTTCTCTTCTCTTCTTTCCTCTTCACCAAACACTGCCCATCCTTGGTGAAGGGGTAAAGAAGACAAGGATCACTGAATAAGTGCCCAGAGTCATGGCCAATCTTCCTCTATCAGCCATATCGCGCTCTGTGAGCAAGGCGAATGGCAACCCCGTACAACCCATCTGTTTTGCTCCTGGCATCCGAGCTGGGCACACTCTCTTTGACGCTGTTTTAGAGTTGTCTGATGGTACCGCCTACCGAGGCATCAGCTTTGGTGCAGAGGACAAGAGTGTAGCTGGCGAATGCGTCTTTCAGACCGGTTAGGCATTCCACCTCATCGTCTGTAAGCGAGTATCAACTGGACATCTAGGCATGGTCGGGTATACCGAGTCACTTACGGATCCATCATATGAGGGTCAGATCCTCATCCTCACCTATCCCCTCATTGGCAACTATGGTGTTCCGGAGCGCCATTCTTCCCTTGATCACCTACCGTCAGAATTCGAGTCGTCGCGTATTCACATCGCCGCGTTGGTTGTCGGCTCATACTCGGACAATTACAGTCATTTTCTAGCAGATTCCTCTCTGGGCACTTGGCTCAAAGAAAATGGCGTCCCCGCCATTTATGGTGTCGACACACGTGCGCTCACCAAAAAGATTCGTGAGAATGGCTCGATGCTTGCAAAACTTTTGGCACGCAGACCAGAGGCTCCTCGCGGCCGCTTGCGCTCTCTCGCATCAGAATCCCAGCCAGTCTCGCGGGCGTCCTCCCCCCCTGCTCCCTTGTCTTGGCGGGAGGATTATTTTGACATCCCTTTCCACGACCCCAACCAGGGCAACCTGGTCGCTGCCGTGTCACTAAAATCCCCCCGAATCTTCCAACCAACTACTAAACCACGTTCACATCCTTCGGGGCGTACCCTCCGCATTATCGCCGTCGATGTTGGGATGAAGTATCATCAAATACGGTGCTTTACGAAGCGAGGGGTGGAGGTGAAAGTGGTCCCTTGGGATCATGACTTCGTCGAAGATCCCGAACCTTACGACGGGCTTTTTGTCTCGAACGGACCAGGTGATCCGTCGATGCTCACCGTCACGATTGCAGCGCTTTCGCGTGCAATGCAAAAAGCAGATAGACCTATATTCGGTATCTGTCTCGGACACCAGCTGCTCGCGCTTGCTGCTGGCGCCAAAACCTCGAAGATGAAGTACGGTAACCGCGGTCACAACCTCCCGTGTACGGATGCACTTTCTGGCAGATGCTACATCACGAGTCAGAACCACGGTTACCAGGTCGATGCAGACACCCTTCCCACAGGCTGGAAGGAGTTGTTCAAGAACGCCAACGATGGCAGTAATGAAGGTATTTACTGCGAGAGCAAGCCCTTCTTCTCTGTACAATTCCATCCGGAGTCTACGCCTGGACCCCGGGACACCGAATTTCTCTTCGACGTCTTCATTCAGAACGTAGAAGCGTGTATCTCATCCAACTCGCTCGTTCCGATCTCTCTGCCAGGGGGTCGAAAAGAGGACAATGAGAAGCGTAACCCTCGTGTCAAGGTCCAAAAAGTCCTTATACTAGGCTCGGGTGGTCTGTCTATTGGACAGGCCGGTGAATTCGACTATTCCGGATCGCAGGCCATCAAGGCCCTCAAGGAGGAGGGCATATATACAATCCTCGTCAATCCCAACATAGCGACCATCGCAACGTCAAAGGGTTTAGCTGACAAGGTTTACTTCCTCCCTGTCACCCCCGACTTCGTTCGAAAGATAATCAAGTACGAAAAACCTGACGGTATCTACGTCACCTTCGGTGGCCAGACGGCCTTGAATGTTGGTATCAAGCTCAAGGATGAGTTTGCCGCTCTGGGCGTACAGGTTCTCGGTACGCCAATCGAGACAATCATCGTCACAGAAGACCGTCAGTTATTTGCTCAGGCGATGGAAAGCATTGGAGAATGCTGTGCTCAATCTAGCACCGCTACAACGACAGACGAGGCAATCGCTGCTGCGCGCGAGATTGGGTTTCCAGTAATCGTGCGGGCTGCTTACGCACTCGGCGGTTTAGGGTCGGGTTTCGCCCAAGACGAAGCTCAGTTACGCGGATTGTGTAGCAAGGCATTCGCAACCAGCCCTCAAGTCCTTGTTGAGAGAAGTATGAAAGGCTGGAAAGAGATCGAGTATGAGGTCGTCCGTGACTGCCGGGATAACTGTATTACGGTCTGTAACATGGAGGTACGTGCCTTCTTTGAGCATTTGCTGCCGTTGATTAACCTGCTGAGTAGAACTTTGATCCCCTTGGCATACACACCGGAGATTCCATTGTTGTTGCTCCATCGCAGACTCTTTCTGACGCTGACTACAACATGCTTCGGACCACTGCAATCAACGTCATCCGACACCTAGGAGTGATCGGGGAGTGTAACATACAATACGCTCTGAATCCATTCTCGAAGGGGTACTGTATCATCGAAGTTTGTGGTCGGCAATTTGGGGTAGGGTCCTTTCTCATCCATCTTCCAGGTCAATGCCCGTCTCTCAAGGTCTTCTGCACTGGCCTCGAAGGCTACCGGATACCCATTGGCTTTCATCGCAGCAAAGCTGGGTCTTGGTATCCCTCTCAATGAGATCAAGAACACCGTGACGAAGGTGACTAGTGCCTGTTTTGAGCCTAGCTTGGACTATGTCGTCGTCAAGATTCCTCGTTGGGATCTCAAGAAGTTCAACCGCGTCAGTCACCTCCTAAGCAGTAGCATGAAGAGTGTCGGAGAGGTCATGAGTATTGGAAGGAATTTCGAAGAGACCATTCAAAAGGCAATTCGTGCGATTGACGATCAGTTCCTTGGCTTTGCAAAGGTGGGTTAGCCGCTTGTACTCCCGGGTAACATGTCGAATATCTCCTTGCAGAACGAATTCGTTGCGGATATCGACGAGGAGCTTTTGAATCCTACCGACAAGCGTATCTTTGCCATTGCTTCCGCCTTCCATCTGGGCTATAGTGTCGACAAGATTTGGCAGATGACGAACATCGACAAGTGGTTCCTGTCGAAGCTTCTAAACATCCATCATATGGAGATGCGTCTAAGGTAGTCTGGGTCCTGTTCTCCACCACACAACCCTACTAACCCTGCGAGTAGAGAATTCGCTATTTCCACCATCACTAAGGAGGCTCTGCTGCAAGCCAAGCAATCGGGCTTCTCCGATCGGCTGGTTGCTAACTGCATCGGGTCTACTGAGTTTGCTGTGCGTCGCCTTCGTCAGGAAGTGTCGATTTCCCCCTTCGTCAAGCAGATCGACACGGTAGCCGCCGAGTTCCCCGCGTTCACGAACTATCTTTACACCACCTACAATGCAGCTGAACATGACGTCTCGTTCGAGGATCGTGGTGTCATGGTGCTTGGCTCTGGCGTTTACCGAATTGGCTCCTCCGTCGAGTTTGACTGGTGTGCAGTCAGGGCAATTCGAACTCTTCGCGAGCAAGGCTACCCCACGATCATGGTCAACTACAACCCAGAGACAGTCAGCACTGACTACGACGAAGCCGATCGTTTATACTTTGAGAACATCAGTCTGGAATCGATTTTAGACATCTATGACGCCGAGCGCTCCAGAGGAGTCATCTTGTCGATGGGTGGGCAGACACCAAACAATATCTCCCTTCCCCTGTTCCGCCAGAACGTGAAAATCTACGGAACGTCACCAGAGATGATCGACACCGCAGAGAATCGATACAACTTCTCTCGTATGCTGGATGAAATTGGCGTCGACCAACCGCAGTGGAAGGAGCTCACCAGTTTCGAGGAAGCGCTCACGTTCTGCGAATCTGTCGGCTACCCTGTTCTTGTACGACCGTCGTACGTTCTTTCTGGCGCGGCGATGAATGTGGTGTCCACTGGCGACGATCTGTCAAGTTATCTGACCCGAGCTGCCGCCGTTTCTCGCGACCATCCCGTCGTCATCAGCAAATACATTGAACAGGCCAAGGAGATTGAGATGGACGCTGTGGCCAAGGATGGTCAGATGGTCATGCATTTCATCTCCGAGCACGTGGAGAACGCAGGAGTGCACTCTGGTGACGCTACATTAATTCACCCACCTCAAGATCTCGCACCTGAGACCGTCCGGCAGATTGAAGAAGCAACTGCAAAAATAGGAAACGCGCTAAACGTCACTGGACCGTTCAATATCCAGTTTATCGCGAAGAACAACGAGATCAAGGTTATCGAGTGCAACTTGCGAGCCGCTCGGTCATTCCCTTTCGTATCCAAGGTGACTGGTATCGATGCAATTGAGATGGCGACGAAGGTGATGCTTGGGATTCCTGTCGAGCCTTACCCCGACCCTGGTCTTCCCTCGGATTATGTTGGCGTCAAGGTCCCGCAATTCAGCTTCAGTCGGCTATCTGGTGCCGACCCGGTACTCGGAGTAGAGATGGCCTCTACTGGCGAGGTCGCTTGTTTTGGCCGCGACAAATACGAAGCGTATCTCAAGGCCCTTATTTCAACAGGGATCGTTCTGCCGAAGAAGAACATCTTGTTCTCTGTCGGTAGCTACAGGGAGAAGCTAGAGATCCTCCCATCTGTCCAAAAGCTCTATGCTGCGGGATATAACATCTTTGCTACGTCCGGGACGGCTGATTTCCTGACGGAGCATAATGTTCCTTGCAAGGTAGGAGTTGGATGGCTGCTCCCTCGAAATCGTGCTTATTCTTCTATAGTATTTGGAATCGCTTCCTGAAGGAAGCAATGACTTGCAGAAGTCCGAATATTCACTCACCCAACATCTGGCGAACAACCTGATTGACATGTACATCAACCTTCCGTCAAGGAACCATTACCGTCGTCCGGCGAGTTACGCCAGCAAAGGCTATCGCACGAGAAGAATGGCAGTCGATTTCGCCGTTCCGCTTATTACTAACGTCAAAAATGCCAAGCTTCTCGCTGAAGCTCTCGTTCGCAAGTTGCCACTCGATGTCTCGAATATCGATTCCAAAAGCTCGTATCTTACGCATGTGTTCCCAGGGCTTGTCAACGTCGCTGCTTTTGTCCCGCGAATTACTGCTGTGTCCGGTGACGACAGCTTCAATCAGGCGACACAGGCAGCTCTTTGCGCCGGATTCACCGCGTCCCTGATTCTTCCTTATGGCGTTGATGGATCGATTACGGATGCCAGGAGCCTGCAACACGCCCAGAATATTGCCGCAAGCAACGCATACAGCAATTATGCATTGAGCGTTGCTACGGATAATAGCCAAGCCCTACCATTGGACGATGAATTCAAGCCTGACGTCAAGGCTCTCTTCATAGCGTTCCACGAACCTGCCGTCCCTCCAGGGATCTCTGCCGTCGCGGCTCATTTCGCTTCGTGGCCATTTGAGAAGATGATCGTTACAGATGCGAGGGGCTCCAATCTTGCATCTGTCCTTCTCCTTGCCAGTCTTCATAACCGCAGCGTCCATATCACCGACGTCCGAAGCAAGGAGGACCTGCTCTTGATATCCCTTAGCAAAGCTAGACACCTCAAAGTCACCTGCGACGTCTCCATCTATACCTTGTCTTTCACTCGCGATGAGTACCCCCAATCCACGATTCTTCCTTCTGCTGAAGATCAGGCTGTGTTCTGGAACAATCTTGACGCGATCGACGCGTTTTCCGTCGGAAACTTACCCTACCGCTTGGCCGCGGAACAAGGACAAAAGGGCTCCGCCTGGTCTGGTATTGAGGAGACCATCCCCCTATTGCTCAATGCCGTCACCACCGGACGTATCACACTCCAAGATATCCGAACGCGAGTATATGACAATCCCATTCGCATCTTTGGTCTTCCCGAACAAGCCAATACTCACGTGGAGGTCGTCATCGGACGTCGTTCTCAGTTCGTGTCTCGTGACGGTCGATGGTCTCCCCTCGACAAGAGCATTGTGGTTGGATCCTTGCATAGGGTCGTGATGCACGGGAAGACCTTGTTCTTGGACGGAACGCTGTCACCAGCAGCCATTGGCAAGGACGTTTCTAGTGCCGCGGTCTCTCGACCTGTGGGCGAGTCGCGGGCGGTGGCGGTCCCTGTCGCGAAACCAGAATTTGTTCCGAGCCATGCTCCTGCGAAGAGCGCTGAAGCACACCCGCCGGCTCACCCCGCGCCTGGTTCACTTGGCGCCCTCCTCCCCACTCTGTCACACAGCCCTCACCCCGCTTTTCATCGTCGACATATTCTCTCAGTGACGCAATTCAGCCAGCGAGACATGTACGACCTCTTCTCCTTGGCTCATGAAATGCGTCTCCAGGTGGAGCGTAGTGGAACCCTCGACATCCTGAAGGGGAGAATTCTTTGTAACTTGTTCTATGAACCCTCGACCCGCACAAGTGCTTCGTTCGATGCGGCGATGAAGCGTTGTGGTGGTGAAGTCATTCACGTCAACGCCGATACTTCCTCGGTACAGAAAGGAGAGACACTCGCAGACACCGTGCGCACCGTTGGCTGTTACGCGGACGCGATCGTGATCAGACACCCCGATGTTGGAAGTGCGCAACTGGCTGCAAAGTTCTCCCCAGTCCCAGTGTTGAATGCGGGGGATGGTGTCGGAGAGCACCCGACTCAGGTATGTGAATTCGCTCTGATCTTCGCAACATTAACTTAGCCTGACCTTGCAGGCGCTATTGGACGTCTACACCATTCGAACTGAGCTCGGAACCGTCAACGGACGCATGATCACGATACTTGGTGACCTGAAAAATGGACGGACCGTGCATAGCCTTGTGACTCTGCTGTGTCACTACTCTGTTCGCCTCAACTTCGTCGCACCTCCGTCGTTATCTATGCCCGCTAGCGTGGTGTCTGCAGCACGCAAGGCTGGCATCAGCGTACGACAATTCGAGTCCTTGGAAGAAGTGCTACCCGAGACAGACGTTCTCTACGTTACCCGAATCCAGAAGGAAAGGTTCGCGGACGAGTCGGAGTGGCAGAAAGTCAAAGATTCGTACCGAGTCGATCATGCCCTCCTGTCTCGAGCGAAGGAAGACATGATCGTCATGCACCCCCTTCCCAGAGTCAATGGCAAGTGACCTTGGTTGTCCCTCACGTCGTGACCGTATTAACCTTGCCTTAGAAATCGATCCTGAAGTCGACTTTGACTCACATCGTGCGGTTTATTTCCGTCAGATGCGTTATGGACTTTTCGTGCGTCCGTGTATGTATACATCGTGCGTTTGTGACTAAATCATCTCTGCATAGATCCGGATGGCGCTGCTTGCCAGCGTTTTGGGAACAGTGTAGAGGAACCTTGGGATTTATCGTTGCCTGAGGAGTACCCACTCTCGCGGGATATATGAGGGATTGATTTACACAAATGTAGTGAAGTTTGGAACATATGTAGTTCATGCTATGAAGAAGTCGTCAAAGATCTAGTATGGCAACAAACGGAATTTTTGGTATCGATGCCAATTCGCTAGTCTCGGAACGCATCCGTTTTCGTCGCTGTTTTGGGGAAGTTCGGAAGCTTCCGGCGACTACAACTACAAACACCCGCTCCTTTTGGACGGGTACTTCCTAAAACGGATGGTACCGAGACTACCAATTCGCTAGTCTCGACCCGTTATAGGAATTCGGGTGAACACGGGAAGCAGATGTTTCCTATAACGTCTGGAGACTTTTACCCGGCAGCGCTGGGGTCGTGTCACACAGGGTTTACTAAGCCTCGCTAGCCATGCTGACAAGATTACATCAATTAATAAAATGGTACTGATAAACTGATTGTTCAATCATTGATAACATGTCCGACTACGAGAACGACAACAACAACAATATCTTTGACTTTGACGATGAAATTGACCCATTTGCTGCACCTCAGATACCCCTACACTCAATGTTCAATCCAGACAGCAACAGCGACACAGATGACAACCTAAACCAACCACCGTGCCCTAAACACACAGCGACTCAGGGAAACACTGACAGGCAATGTGGCAGCAAAAGTCCTCGCTGTCCTATCTTGCATGGATAGTGTAGGGCTTAACCTTCCACTATTCCTTGATTTCCTCAGCTGGGGAGATCAGGAATGTGTCATCGATGCAAAGATCAGATATGCACGTACTGCACTGATGGTGAGCAAAGAGCTGCCAGGCATCTTGGAACGCTGGAGAAATCCGCCGCAGGCATCTGGTGGTACAGATGTACATGCCAAAGCTGCACACCCAGTAATCGAGGAGTTCGCATTTTCATGTGTAGCACAAGTTGTTGAGAAGGAGCTGCAAGGAGTAGGAGAGTTAGCTTCGTGTCCGGCCAACGAAGTATCTGACTCGCTTTCTCATTGAGGACATGACCTTGAAGTTAAGTAGCCCAGGAATTGGCGGCACGCCGAAACTATGGGCCTTACTTCGGATGCTGTCTCAAACAAAGGAGCAGCACAGAAAACATACCAAGAAACCATCTGACCTTGTAAGTCTTCACCCCTTCTGTATAGTAGATCAGTAAGAACTGATCCTCCCAGATTATCCTGTCAATGATCTTTTAGTTGTTGTATGCCCGGTCACAACACCACAACCGTTGGCCAAAGTTTATGACCACTTTCCTCCGTGCACAGGGAATATCTGCAAAGTCACTCGATCTCCTTCATGCATTTGGGCTGACAATGTCACACAAATGGTCGGTGCGCTCATTCAACACGATGTCAACCAATGCTCTGGAGAAAGTGCGTCAGCAAGTCCGCACAGGCCCCTTTGTCCTTTCGCATGACAACATCAACATACCTTTTCGCAGCGGCTAAACAAGCAGAGCCACTTTGACTCTGGTACGGCGGCCACCATATACTTTCAGCCCAATGCCCCACCAGAAATACCAATGAGTAACAGGGCCCTGCAAGAATCCCGCGAGGAGAGTAGAAAACATCCACTCACCATACATGAAATATTTGAGCTTGAGGCGAAAAGTGCAGCCTCACAATACGAGCGTGACATTCATCGGGTACTCCAGTATCTCACTAGATCTCCCGAGTTCAATTTGCAAACCTACGAACACAAGGATCATCAACTTTTTTCACCGCTTGCACCAGTGGAAAAGCTCCCTTTCGGACCACAATTCATCACCGAGCAGCACGTCCTTGGTACTGTTCATATTGAGGAAGCAAGCTACGAAGGAAATGAGCAGTTGATAATGGAGTGGTTCAAGCAACTGCGCCTGCATACCGAGAACAAGAGGAAGCGTACTGGACTAAAGCGGGTAATTGTCTGGGTTGGGGATCAGTTGACCGTCGAACGGTTGCATGGGCTCTTCAAATATCATGCGCAAGACCACACATCTTTTGATCAACTCAATTGGATGGTTGTAGTTTTCGGCTGGTTTCATCTCATGATGGCATTTGCGAATTCATTACACAAACAGTACCTGGGAACAAACACCGGACGTGGCCTTATGCATGCATTCACGGTCCTGGAGCGTAAAGGACTACATACCATTCAGACATGCGGGCCCTTTCACCAGCAGTTGCATGATGCCATCTATCATGTTACTGAAGCCCGAATCCGTGATTGCTGGAGAGTTGTCAGCTGGACAGAAGATCTAGCCGATCTCCAACAGAAAAAACCAGAAGACCTGTACAATATTGCAAAGCAAATAGTAGATCAGCTGTCATCAAATGATGCTATCGAACAGATCGACTTATAATCTGAAGATGAGCATGACCACATCTTTCGACAATCCATGTTGTGGAACCGTGATGCGTTGCATTATGTGGATCTGAACGAAGCAATTAGAAATGGAGATGTCGGAATAATGGAGCAAACATTGCCATACCTTCTCTTCCGGTTTGCGGGGGGGGAAAACTCAAAATATACCATAGAAATCCTGGAACTTTTTCAATGCTTGAATCATGAATGGCCGGCTGATGTGAAGTAAGTAGTATGAATGCGCATGATGGCGAATCTACTAACCGTGTGACAAAGATTTTGTGAAACAACGCAGTTGGCTTATGAACCTGACAGGACGGCCGAATGGATTCTTTCCTATAGATCGTGGTCAGGAGCATAACATCCAAGATATCAAAGTTACACACCAAGTTCAGGGACCTAATGCATCATGGGACCTGATGAAACATATTAGTCCTGCTATACCAACACCGTGCGCGTCCGTAAGCACATGGAGCAGCAGCTCCAGACGCTTCAGCGAGGCACATCGCATACCACTCCTGCAAAAACAAAGGATATTCAGCGACTCAAGGGTGTATACCAGACTTCTGAGATTCATGTACGAAAGGACGGACGACATGCAAGAGCAAAGGCAGACCATGTTGAAGATGTTGTATCACTGGGGGCAGCCCATCTATTTTCACGAAAGACTTTGCAGCGGTGGTGAAACCACCACCACTTTGCATGTTCTACATTGGAACTATGGGAGGATATATCAACCTAAATGAACATGTTTAGTACAACGTTATTAAAAAGAGGGCTAGTGGAAGATGTGTAGGACTAAAGAAAACATTTAACATGCACATCATAAGGAAAAATAGTAATTAATTCACAGTGTTGTAACAGTGCGATGTTGCCAGGGGATGCTTGGGAGTATAAACCTTGAAACTGAGAAATTGACCGGTCATTGATGGGCCAGTAGAAGATACAGGCGTAGATGCAGGCACAGGTGCTGGTTGTGACGGAGCTGAGATACCTGAAAGATAAAAGCTATAGATATTCACAAAAGTCAGTAGTACAATACGCAAGGCATGTGTTGACCTACGCACATTGACATTCCAGGTAGTTGGGCATTTTCTCTGCCCTTTGAAGGCTGGCCTCGTCCTCGTGTGCGTTCGCCAGTAGGCTTAGCAGCCAGCTGGCTTTGAGCGGCCTTGGCAGCCTCCGTGGCCTGTCGTTTTGCCTCATGGCTGGCGAAGGCCTTTATAGCCCAGATTTGCCTGTCTTCTTTGTCCAGCTTCTTCACCAGCACCAGGATCTCTTCACCGTAAGTGTTGACGAAGGCCCAGGATAAGCCCAGTACTGTTTGCAAATCATCTAACATCTTCAGGCAGCAATTTGAAGCGATAGTGGTGAGAGGGCCATCTGGAAGTAATGCGAAGCTGGTAAAACAGGAATGGGGGTAGTCCCGTTTGCGAGTATCAGTGCACCACTGGAACAGGGCCTGGTGAACTTGTTGAAGATGTTCACCAGCCCTGCGAGTACCTTCGGTTGTGGTGCCCATTGGCCGCTTGCCTGAAGCGTTGGTGTGTTCGGTAGGTTTCTCTTCAACAATTTCTATCTTGGTGGTTGCCTGGATGGTAGAATCGTTGAGGGACGGAGTGAATTTTGGCGGCATATTTTTGAGAGCGCAGTTGTCGCAGCATGCTCCCGTAGGTGCTGAAAGTGAGACGTAAGGTTGGCGCGGTGTGGGAAGATCATATGTAGTTGACTCACGGGAATGGTCAGGCGGATTATCAAAGAACTTATCAGTGATTTCCCGCCGACAGTCTAGAGTCTCAACCCATTCACGCAGGGCAGGTTCTACCTTCTTACGGTAAGTGACACATTCCCCTTCCTCATTATTTTCGCCGTCAACAATTTCCACTGTGCCAGAGCCAACACATTGGAAGGCTGATGACTCAACTAACAGAACTGCCCGTGCCTGTATGTGAGGAGAGCAACCTGCACGACCTGCACGCTGTGGCCATATCATTAATGACAGTGGCACACCAAACTGGACAGCAAGAGTGATATCGGGTATGTCGAGTCCCTAAAAACTTCATTTACCATTGCAAAATACTGATGCGCTGAACGTGAACATACCATACCACCAATCTCGGTTGCAATGAGCACTCTGGTCTGGCCACATTGAAACTGCCGCAAAACCAACTCCTTTGACTGCGACGATCGTCGAGCATTCAAGTAATCAACATACAAATCTCCTATGCCCTCCTCCAAACTAGTTGACTATCTAGGACTTTATTGACGAAAATCAGAGTGCACAGAAGATCCTCCATGCACTCTGCCCCTTCATAAACAAAATCCAGAGCATCGACGTCAGTAGCATTAGGTATGATTTGACATTCTTGCGTCACGTTGCACCGATCATTTCCCAGGTTGAGAAAAAAGGAACTGTCTGGATTGATGTGCAGAATGCGAAGGACTTCAGCGAGCACATATGGAGTCATTGTAGCGGATGTCACATATATTGGTATGTCAAGCGGGATGAACGACCACAACTTGTCTAATTCACCATACACAGGTTGGAAGTCACCGCCCCACTGCGAAATACAGTGCACTTCATCAACAACAATTCCGATCATACGCTTATGGTATGCTGGCATCGCTAGAAGTGAGTTGAATTGATCATTCTTGAGCGCCATCTCGGGGGAAGTAAATATTACTTGATAACTTATATTCTTCAACTCCTGTACCAGCCTTCATTGAATATCCTTCGGGAAACCATAGATACGTACCTGGTAGAGCTTATTGTCAAAAGTCTCATGATTGACAACTGCTGTCTTCAGGCCTGCTTCACGAAAACGGCGTGCCTGCATGGACTCTGAGTAGCGGCTATAGACAAAATCAAGGTGCATACCTGGTCCTCCTCGAGGGCATTTAATGGTGATAACACTATAGTAATCTTGTCCGGATGTAGAAGCGCAGGGATTGTAAATGGGAGGGTTTTCCCAAAGCCTGTCCCTGCAAGCACGACGCAATCTATACCTAGATTGAATGCTTCTGCACAGTCCAACTGCCATGGGTATGGTTTACGACCAGTGCGGGCCTCACAGATTGCTGAAAGAGCATGTCGAGTAGTCTCGGAGCAATACCTGGGGATATTGGTTTGTCGGGCAGATAGGTATGCATAAGATTTGTGGTGATGTGAAGTAGAAGGTATTAATTGATGGAACATAGTCCATCTGATATTAGATAGTGTATAGCAGGACCGTATAGCAGTCCGAGGATTATGGGCCACGATGGAGACACTTAGACAGATTCTATGAGGGTTTACTTTTTAGGATTTAATCCAAAACGGGATGTCACCATCCAAAACGGGCGAAAT
>JBBPMQ010000212.1:0-33919 GCA_038090375.1 Boletus rubroflammeus | reverse complement strand
ATTAATACAAAATATTTATACTTTATTACATTCAGCTTTTATATTAATGCAATGTTTAATTAGTCAACCCAGAATATCTTATATAAGTGATAAAATCTTTATTCAATTATTTTTTTATCCAGATATGAAATTATCTAAACATATGAAAGCAAAATGGAATCAAAATATAATTAATAACTTATTAAATAAGTTAGATTATAAAACTAAAAAAGAAATTACAAAATTATTTAAATCAACCTATTTTAATTCTAAACAAAAATTTATCAAGTTATTTAATAAATTAAATTTTAATGATCAAAAAGAAGTAATACAAAATTTAACTATGCCATCTAACCAAATTAAAAAAATAATTGATATAATAATAAAAAGAAATGAATCATTAAAAATGTCAGATATTAAAGCTCAAAAAATAATTAAAAGATTATTTAATAATGCATTCATTAATTATAATAAACCTATTCATTATACTGAAGATAATTGTAATATCAATAAATTACAAAATAATTCTATGTTCTTAAATATTTATAATCAGAAATTAAAGATTTTAGCTCAATTATTAAGTAAAATTTTTAATAAACCTGTACAATTAGAATTAATTAGATTACATTATCCTTTCTATGATCCTAATATTATTGTTAATTTATTATCTTATTTATCTGAAAATTTGAAAATTAGAAGATTATTAGGTAAAATTTATAAATCTGCATTAATTACTAAACCTACTGCGAATATTCAAAGAAAAAGATTCTCAGTGATACCTGGCTATTTAACTGGATTAACTATAAAATTTGCTGGAAGATTTCCAACACAAAAAATAGTACCAAGAAAAACAGTAAAAACTGAAAAAATAGGAAGTTTAGCTAGAAAAAAAGCAGTATTAGTTGAAACAGCCAGATTTTCAAATAAAAATAGAAGAGGTTCATTTAGTATATCTGTATCAACAGGATTACATTTAAATAATTTTTTAAAATAAAGAAATAATTAGTTTTATTTAACTCTTATAATTTCTATGGTTTATATTAATTATATTAACTTTTTAATGAATGTTTTGATCAATTTTATTATATTTATATTAATTAAATTAGTTATTAATCCCTTTTTATTAGTTTACATACGCAATTAATAGCGATTAAATACTTATATATGTAAATAATTATATTTATAAGTACGTGAATAAATGTAATATAAATATAATTTAATTTATACTATATATATTTACGTTTTTATTGATTCTTGTTCATAAGGAACTCTGCCTTTATTTTTAGTTAATAAAGAATAAAAATTTAGGTCACAAATTCTAGGTAAAACCTACTTAAGTATTAATACAAACTATTAGTATTTAATGAATTCAGCCTTTAGTTGTAATATTTTAAGATTACGAACGGTAAAACGTAGGCAAAAAATTTAATATTTATATATGAAAAATTTGTTATTAAACATTTTAGCTTTTGGTGCTATTCTTTCTAGTTTATTAGTTATAACTTCTACTAATCCTGTGTTAGCTGTTATATTTTTAATATCAGTTTTCTTTAATATTGCTGGTTACTTAATTTTATTGGGTGTGGAATTTATTGGAATCTCATATATTTTATTATATGTTGGTGCTATAACTGTATTATTCTTATTTGTAATAATGATGATTAATATAAAATTAACAGATATTTTAGAAACAGGATCTCAATATACACAAAATTTACCATTAGCATTAGCTATAGGTTCTCTATTTATTTATTTAATATTTACTATATTACCTTTCCAAATTAATAATGTATCTATTATTTCTATGTTCTTTGATTTAACTAATATTATTAATAGTTTATTCTTAACAGTTAATAATTCATCTGTAGTTAATGTATTAACTACATTTAATCCTTCTGTTGCTGATATAACTATTTCTAATTTTTTACAAATTGAAGCTATAGGACATAATTTATATACATATGGTGCAGCTTTATTATTAATCTGTAGTATATTATTATTATTAGCAATGGTAGCTACTATCTTTATTTCAAGAAAATCTAAATTCTAATATTTATAAAAATATGTATTATATATTAAGAATATTATTATAACATTTATTTAGTGACTAATCAAGAAAACATGATAATTATTGTAGCAAATTTATTAAACAAAGATAACCCAGGTATAATATATAAAATCCCCTCCAATTTTAGTTATTATATTTAAAAATATAAAGTAATAGAATATTATAAATTATTATATTAATGTTATATATAATAATATTTATAATGTATAAATATAAAAGTATAAAGATAATATAAATTATTATGTTAGAATATAATTATATAAGGGTATTTAAGGTTTTAATGATTTTTATTAGTTTATTAATATTAATTGTGGCTATTGCCATTCCTTCTATTAGAATTAATTTGTCTCCTAATTTATTTATTCGGTTAACTGCTATTATATTTATTTATGCCGCAGGTTTATCTTTCAACTCCTTATATATTCAATCAATTGAATCAGGTTTAGGTATATATAGTGGTTTATTCCATGTAACTATAACATCACAATTAATAGATATCTTTATATATATTACAGGTGCTTTAATATTAACAGCTTGGCCAATATTTAATAAACATCTATTAAAAAATAGTTATAAAAATAATTCTAATATTAATTTAGAATCAGATAAATTAAGTTATGCTAATAATCCAGCTACTGAATATTCTTTAATAGTAATATTTAGTAGTTTAGGATCTTCATTATTATTATCATCTTCAGATTTTATCTCAATGTACTTAAGTTTAGAACTTCAATCATTTGGAGTATATATCTTAGCAACTTTATATAGAGATTCTGAATCAGCTACTGCAGCAGGATTAAAATATTTCTTATTAGGTGGATTATCATCTTGTGTGATACTATTAGGAATAGCTTTAATTTACTCATATTCAGGTATTACTAATTTTGAATCTTTATATAGTTTAAGTTCTGTTTTACATGCTTTTTCATTCCAGGAACCAGTTTATTTAGGTATAAAATTAGGAATTATATTTATTTTCTTAGGTTTATTATTTAAAATAGCAGCAGCACCATTACATAATTGGGCTCCTGATGTTTATGATAATAGTCCAACTATAGTTACAATATGGTTGACTATAATGCCTAAAATATCAATAATATTCTTACTATTTGAAATAATAAATGGATTAAATTTATCAACTTCATTATTAGTATTAGATAATGTGAATTTCTTACCAGCATTTTTCTTAAATTTTGCTAAATATAAAGTAGTAGAAATTAAACATTTATTATTATTAAGTGCTTTATTCTCTTTAATTATAGGTACAGTTGTTGGATTATCACAAATAAGAATTAAAAGATTATTAGCTTATAGTACTATTTCTCATGTTGGATTTATTTTAATTGCTTTAGCTATAAATTCAGCAAGTTCAATAGAAGCTTTATATTTCTATATAATTCAATATAGTTTAACAAATTTAAATGTATTCTTAATCTTATTAGCATTTGGCTATGTTATTAATAAAAATAAGTTAATTAATAATAACTTAATTAATTCGGATATTAATTTGATATCTCAATTAAAAGGACAATTCTTCCATAATCCTATTTTAAGTTTAAGTTTAACTATTTGTTTATTCTCAATGGCTGGGGTTCCACCTTTAATTGGTTTCTTCTCTAAATATTATGTATTATATTCTGCTATTGATAGTCAATATTATTTAATGGTTATTGTTGCTATATTAACTAGTGTAATAAGTGCCTCATATTACATAAAAATAATAAGAGTATTACATACAGAAGAAACAAATACTAACTCAAATACTACAGAAAGTAATGAATTAGTATTAAATAATTTCCATAGTTTCTTAATATCTAGTTTAACATTAGGAATATTACTATTCTTAATTAAACCTACAATAATTTTAAATAGTGTACAGTTACTATCAATATTATTATTTGATAAATATAATATCTCATGAATAACAATATAATGACATTATTTATATTTGTCCCATTTTTAGCTTTTGCTTTATTAGCTTTAAATATTTTATTAGCTCCTAAAAATGCTTATGAAGCTAAAGCATCTGCTTATGAATGTGGTTTCTTAGCTATTGAAGGACAAACTAGATCTACTTTCCAAATTCATTTCTATATTGTGGCTATGTTATTCTTAGTTTTTGATTTAGAAATTTTATTATTATTTCCTTTAGCTGTTACTTTATATCAAGTAAGTACTTATGGTTTTGTAATAGGTTTAATCTTCTTCTTTGTATTAACTATTGGATTCATATTAGAAATAGGATCTGGAGCTATCTCTTTAACTAATACTCATGAATAATCTTATTATTCTAATTTAATTTACTATTGTAGTTACCCTCCCCTCCTTTGTATTATTATTAAATTTTAATAACTTTAATTTAATTAATAAGTATCCTAATTATTAAAATTATTATTCTAAAATTCTAAACATAACTTAAAAGAAGAGTATATAATAATTTCTTTATTTTTAAGGAGAGGTGATCCGATTGGTAATGGTGGTTCTCTGTAAAAGAATTGGTCTTAGACCACATTAGGTTCGATTCCTAAACTCTTCAATTATTAATATTTAGATTAATATTATTAAGAAATATATTTATATAAATAGATAAAGATTGTAAAATATATCTTATTACATATAATAACATACTAATTTTTTAAGACTGTAGCATAATTGGTTAATGCAGTTCGCTCATAATGGATATTATAAGGGTTCAATTCCCTTCGGTCTTATACTAATATAACTAGAAAGGGAACTTGGTCGAGTCTGGTTTATGGCGCTCGTCTTGAAAACGAGTACTCCAAAAGAGTCGTCGGTTCAAATCCGACAGTGCCCGTGTTATGAGTAATAAAATTTATGTAATTAATTTAATTAAATAAAAATTAATTATTCATATTCAATTTTAAAAGAGATATAAAATATTGTGAAAAACAAATATAATAAGACAATTAAAAATTAATTGTTCAAATTTTAGTAAGAATTTAATTTTGGTTCCGATTGAACGTTATTCAGTAGTTTTAAGACATGCAAATCGTTATTTCTGATAGTAAATTTAGGTTTATTCTAAGAAATAAGGTGTAGAGGTGAGTATAGTAAATAAGATACCCTATAAGTCTTCATAAATAGGAGATACTTAATCAGAAAATAAAATAAATAATAGTCTTACAAAATTTATGAGTATTTTCGTATTATATTAATTTAACATTAAAATAAAACTTAATGGATTATATTAATATAATTATTACTAATATTATTATTTTTATAATTATTTATTATTTGACTAATTAAGCATATTAATAATTTTAAATAATATGTTAGGAATAAATGATTAAGGTAAAATTAGCTATTTTACTTTAAAAAGGAATTTTTCTGCTTTAGGATTCTATTTACTTTGATTATGATAGTTGGTAGTGGTAACGGCCTACCAAGTCTACGATCAAAAGCCAAGTTTGATAGAACATATGGCCACATTGGGAGTGAAAATACCCCAAGTAATATAAAATTACCTGCAGTCAAGAATATTAGTCAATGCTCGCAAGAGTGAACTAGCTAACTGAAATCTTAAATTTAAATTTAAGATAAGGTAAGAGAAAATAATGATATTATCTTACTATTAGTGTCGTCTAAATTTGGTGCCAGAAGACTCGGTAAGACCTTAGACGCAAACGTTAATCGTCATAATCAGGCGTAAAGGGTGTGTAGGCGGCTTTAAAAAATATAATTAGATTATTATAACAATAATAAATTCTTATAGCTAAATAAATTATATTCCAACTAAAGCTAGAATCTAAAAGAGGGTAAGCTAAACAACATAATTAATTAGGACTGACAACTTATAATAATGTGGAGTACTAAAGGTTAAAGCTATTTATCTACTTAAGATTGACGCTCAGAAACGAAGGGGAGAATAAGAAACTTAGATTAGAGACCTAATTATCTCTCTCAGTCAACGATGAATGGTAGTTATTAAAAATAAAAATATAATTATATTTTATTATATAGATATTAGTGACGAGGTTAACACGATGACCATTCCGCCTTGTTAGTAAGACTGCAAAGTTGAAAACAAAAAAATTAGTCGGTCTTGAAGCAAACGAAGTGAAGCATGTTATTTAATACGATAATCCGCGTAAAATCTTACCAGTTCTTGTATATTCTTATTAATGTTTATTTAAATTGAATAAGTTATTGAAAAGCAATTTTCCATCTCTTTTTAAATTAAGTAAATTATTGTAAGAATACAGGTGTTGCATGGCTGTCGTCAGTCCGTGTCGTGAGAAGTTTGGTTAAATCCGTAAACGGACGAAATCCCTAGTATTAATTTATACATAATACATAATAGTGTTGATAAGATGCTAGTTGGGGCTAAGACAAGTCATTATGGCCCTCATGAACTGGGCTATAGACGTGCCACAAAAACTTTTACAAAGTGATGCAATTCTGTCCCTAATTAAGTTTAGAAATTTAATTTCTGAATAAAAATCAAGGAGTAAGGAGGAGCTAATCATTAAAGAAAGTTAACTATTAAATTAGTTGAATTGTCATCTGAAACTCGGTGACATGAAAAAGGAATTTCGAGTAATCGTTGATCATTACGCAACGGTGAATTAAGCATTCAGGATGAACTAACCGTCTGTCGCTGGGAAGGAGCTTGATTTTAAGGAAGATGTGTATTGTTCTTATTTTCTTATTTTCAATCTATTTGATAGAAAGTTTAAATTAACCTTTATATGAGTATTCAAATAATAATTATAAGTACTTATAATACTTAATTAATTAGTACAAATTTCGATTTTTAAGTTAAAACTTGAAGTATTAGTTTAAGATTAGATTTTCCTTAAATGGATAAATAGAATATGCTTATTGACTATTTGAATATATTATTACCCAATAGTAACATATATAATAATATATAATCTGGTCTAATCTAAATTTATAAACGTGATTGTTAAGAAAAAACTGAACCCATCGAATTAAATTGAGTAACATCTCAAAAGTCATAGCAAGGTAGCCGTACTGGAAGGTGCTGCTGAAAAATAAAACGAAGAGTATATAACCCCCCTCCTTTGTATTTTTATTTTGAATTAACTAAATATATAAATTATATTATAATTAACTTTAATAACTAAATAAACTAATAATTTATTACAATAAACAATAAATTATTAATATTTTGATATTATAAATTTTAGGGGGTTAGCTGAGTGGTTTAGCAGTAAATTTACACTTTACAGACAGAGTTTCGATTACTCTACTCCCTATATTAATAAATAAATATTAAGAAAGTATTTACAATTATTATTATCTTTAATTAATATTTGTAATTATATAATTATACTAGTATAATAAATATAATTTATAGATTATATTAACAAGTATGCCGAAATCACAGGTAACCGGGTAAATCTTAGGCATTTATGCTTATAGCACTTAAGAGTTCGAATCTCTTTACTTGTAAAAAAAGAAAATAGACACACTAAAAATAAAAATACAAATTTATCAAAACTCATTATTTATTTTTCACATCGTTAATATTAGTTAAGTCAAGCATTCCCCTTACTTTTACTAATATTTTATTAATTACCCTTAAAACAATAGCCTAAACGAGTATAGTTAATTTGGTTATAACCTCTACCTTCCAAGTAGATATGATCAGTTCGAATCTGATTACTCGTATAAACCAAATTATATGAAAAATATAAATCTTGAAAATTAATAATTTATATGAAATAAAATAACTTTTATCTAATATATAATTTAATAAATAATAGAAGACATCTGTAGCTTAATGGATAAAGCATTTGTCTTCGAAACAAAAGAATATTGGTTCAAATCCAATAAGATGTTAATACAATAACAGAATAGGGTTTTATATTCTTACCAGACTCGAACTGATATTTTCTAGTTAGGAATCTAGACATTTTACCATTAAATTAAAGAACATTATAGAGGAGGGGTTTAAATTAAGGGTAGCCATTCCACAGTCTAAATTTATAAAATAATGACAAAATTCAATTTAAACAAAGTGCATTTATTCCAATATAAATTAGATAATGGAATATTAGATTATACTGTTATATCTAATTGTTTAGATACATTCTTTAATGATATCATGAATCCTTTAGAAGACTCTCAATATGTTACATTCCAACTTGTATATAAATTATCTGATAATACCTTTAGATCATTAGGTTATTTAAATAAAATTAATAAAAATGATTTAGATACTTTAAAAAGTAATTTATTATTATTCCATCAAAATAATTTTGATGATTACAATGAGGTTTTTAAAGAAGCTATTAGTATTTACATAAAATATAGATATTTAGATATGTCTAAAACTGAAAATAAATCTTTAATTGTAGATATTAAAAATAATAACAAAGAAATCCAAACTCATTTTGTTAATAATACCTCAATTCCTTTAATGTATAATACTGAAACATGGGGGATCATTGAAAATAAATATAACTTTGGTAGCATTACTAAATATTTAATTATAAGAGGTAATTATAGATATGATATTAATCAAACTGTATCATCAAGATATGTAGAAATCTCTAATAAAAGTAATAAATTAATACTTCAATTTAACGATAAATTTGAATCTGATAACTATTTTATAAGAACTATTAAAGATACTCAATTTCATATTATAGATAATAAAAATGCAGTTAAAACTAATGATAAACAAAATATAAAATTTATTGATAAAATTAAACAAGATTCTAGTATTACTAATAATATAATTACATTAGATTTAGAAACATATTCTTCTAATATTAATAATGAAGAAGTATTAAATATTATCTCTGCTTGTATTTATGATGGTGATAATAAACACTATTTTTATTTATCTGATTATAATTCTAGTGATGATTTGTTAAGGACAGTTATTAAATCTTTAATGGTTGAGAAATATAATAACTATAAAGTATATGTTCACAATTTATCAAGATTTGATGGGATATTCTTATTAAGATTATTAGCTAATATTAAAAATTCTAAGTTAGTTCCTATAATTAAAGATGATAAAATGGTTGCATTAACTTTAAAATTTGGTAATAAATGTAAAATTACTTTCCATGATTCTATGTTAATGTTACCTTCATCATTAGATAAATTAAGTAAAGCATTTAATGTAGATAATAAAAAAATATTGTTTCCAATTTACTGGCTATTAAATAATCCAGATTTCAGTGTGAATTATATTGGTAATGTACCTAATATTAAATATTTCAAAGATATAAATATTGAAGAATATAATACATATGTTAATGAAAGAAATAATACGTAGAATCTTAGAAATGAATTATTAAATTATAATATGATTGATTGTATAGCTTTATACGAAATATTAATTAAGTTTAATGATTTAATTTTCGAAAAATTATCTTTAAATGCCTTTAATTATCCTACATTACCTTCATTAGCATTTGCTATTTATAGGAGTTCATTTATGAATGATTATCAAATTCCTAAAATAGGTGGTAAAATGTTACATGATATTAGAAAATCTTATACTGGTGGAGCTACTGAAATGTATATACCATATGGAGAAAATTTATACCATTATGATGTAAATTCCTTATATCCAACTAGTATGTTCAGATTTGATATGCCAATAGGTAATATTAAACAATTTACAGGGAATATATTAGATATAATGGTCAATCCTTTTGGTTTCTTTAAATGTAAAATTAAATCACCGGAATTTGTAAATAATCCTATATTACAAATTAGATATAACGATAGAACTATCTCACCCTTAGGTACATTTACTGGTTGGTTCTTTTCAGAAGAATTATTTAATTCATTAAAATATGGATATACATTTGAAATCTTAGAAGGATATTTATTCGAAAGAAATAATATCTTTAAAGATTATGTATCTGTATTACATCAAATTAAACAATCTACTGATAAATCTAATCCTATGTATTTAATAGCTAAATTGTTATTAAATTCTTTATATGGAAAATTTGGTATGACTGATGATTTAGCTAATCATGTTGTAGTTGATAGTAATAAATTAGATGAAATTATTGATTCTAACAATAAAACTAAAATTACTACTATTGAATTAGATGAAGATTTATTCTTAGTTAGTTATCATGATATTGATGATAATAAATTAATAGATGATTATACAAGTTTTTATATTTCAGTTGGTGTAGCCTCCGCTATAACTGCATATTCTAGGGTTGTAATGACTCAATTCAAAAATTTACCTGATAACAAAATGTTCTATACTGATACTGACTCAGCTGTAATGGAAAAACCATTAGATGATTCTTTAGTAGGTAAACATTTAGGACAGATGGTATTAGAAAAAGAATATACAGAATTTGTAGCATTAGCACCTAAAGTTTATGGAGGAATCTTAAATAATGGTAAAATTATTACAAAAGTTAAAGGATTTAAAAATTCTATCACTTTTGATAATTTAAAATCATTATTAGAAGAAAATAAATCATTAGAGTTAAATCAAACTAAATGGTTTAGATTTATTGATAAAGGATCTATTTCAATTAAATCCCAAATATATACTTTAGTACCTACAGCAAATAAAAGAAATTTAATTTATAAAGATAATAAATTAGTATCTACAAAAGCTTTTGTATTGGTTAATCATACTGAATAAATTTAAACCCCTCCTCTATAATGTTCTTTAATTTAATGGTAAAATGTCTAGATTCCTAACTAGAAAATATCAGTTCGAGTCTGGTAAGAATATAAAACCCTATTCTGTTATTGTATTAACATCTTATTGGATTTGAACCAATATTCTTTTGTTTCGAAGACAAATGCTTTATCCATTAAGCTACAGATGTCTTCTATTATTTATTAAATTATATATTAGATAAAAGTTATTTTATTTCATATAAATTATTAATTTTCAAGATTTATATTTTTCATATAATTTGGTTTATACGAGTAATCAGATTCGAACTGATCATATCTACTTGGAAGGTAGAGGTTATAACCAAATTAACTATACTCGTTATCGAGAATTAATAGACTCTCTACTACTTATTTATACCAACTTAACTATACTCGTGAGAGGTTAAACCACTGACTTCTACTACTGAGATTATACCCACTTAACTATACTCGTGATATTTTAAATTTATATCACTCTTTTAATTTATTTATTGGTTTAAAATTTTAAACAATTTATATTTTATGGAGGGGAGATAAAAAGTATATTAATAATGATTTAATATTAAATTCTAATTAATATTAAATATTAATTATGAGTATAATAATAAGAAAGCAATCATTAATGAGAATAATCCTGTAGCTTCGGCTAAGGCGAATCCTAAAATTGCGTAACCGAATAATTGTCCTCTTAATTGAGGGTTTCTAGCAGTAGAAGCGATTAATGAAGCAAAGATTTGTCCGATACCTAATCCGGCACCAATTAAACCTGAGCAAGCTAATCCTGCACCGATGAATTTTGCTGCAGCTAACATAAGTATTATAAATATATAATTTAAAGATAGTGTCTGACGTATATTATAATTTAAATAATATTACTCTTTTAATTAGTATACTAATTATAATTAATTAGTATATTATATTGTTTTATTTAGTTAAAATTTAATCTAATTTATATTATTTATAACGAGTCCTACCAGATTCGAACTGGTACCTTACTAACCGACAATTAGAAACTCTACCTATTTAAGCTAAGGACCCCTGTTATTAATTTCAAGAGCAAGGCGACTCGAACACCTAACAACGATTTTGGAGATCACTATTTTACCAATTAAACTATGCTCTTTAATTAATTAAATAAAACATACTTCAAATATAAAAAGTATATTAATACAAATAATAATTTAATATAAAGGAAGTAAAGAGATTCGAACTCTTAACCGTTTCATTAAAAGTGAAACACTCTACCTTTTGAGTTATACTTCCAACTTATATACTTTCAACTTAAGGAAGATATACATAATAAGATATTAAATATTTAACTTTAATAAGTTTATTACTCAAATTGAATGAATATAATTAATTATATATAAAAACTTATTAACTAGAAAGAAATCTCCAAATATCAGAGTATAACTCTATTTTGAGTTACCCCGATTCGAACGAGGAAATTCTTCGCCAAAGGAAGACGTTTTGCCAATTATACTATAACTCATAAACAAAACATTAATATATTTAATAATTATTTAATTTTATATTTTCTTTATATATTCTTTTATTTATATTGTATTAATATGCCTAAAGGTGGACTTGAACCGCCAACGACTTATTACAAGTAAGTAATTTTACCGATTAAACTATTCAGGCTAATATATAAATATTAAACATAATTAAACTTAATTAAACAATAAAAATGCCTCGGAATGGAGTTGAACCACTGTCTTTCGAACTTCAGTCGAACGCTTTAACCCTTAAGCAACCGAAGCTTATAAATATTTTTAATTTATTATAGTATTTATTTTTTATAGTATGGAGAAAGATAGACTCGAACTATCATTACAGTAGTGCAAGTACAGTTGATTACCAATTATCAGATTTCCCCTTAATTATTTTTAGAAATTAGAGCTAAAAAATATGAATGAAAATATATAAATTATAAATCTCTTTTAAACCAATAATAAATTCTAAATTTTAAACAAAGTTTAATATTAATAAATAAATAAATATTTAGTTCATGCTATTAAATAAATATTATTAGTTTTATAAGCTTTCATTAAATTATATTATATATAATACATATAAAAATATACCTATAATTATAATATAATATGAGTTATATTATAATTTAATTTTGTATAAATTAGACAAATTACTAAATTTTCTACTTTCTTAAATTAGCTTGTATAAGGCTTAAATTCTGTTATTTGCTTCTTAATTACAATAGGAGGGGAGCAAATTACTATTATTCTAATTTTATTAAAAAAATAACTAAATTAATAAATTATCATTATTACATTGAATCTACCCAAGCTAAGTAATCTTGAACTGAAACTGCTTCTACAGCTATAGGCATAAATCCATGCCATGTACCACAAATTTCTGAACATTGACCATAGAAAGTACCTGTTCTTTCAGCTAAGATAGAACATTGATTTAATCTACCTGGTGTAGCATCAATTTTAATTCCTAACGACGGTACAGCAAAACTATGGATTACATCTGCTCCTGTAACAATTAATCTTATGTGACAATCTACAGGAATAATCATTTTATTATCTACATCTAATAATCTAAATTGACCTAATTCTAAATCTGATTCAGGGATCATATATGAATCGAATTCAATAGATTGTCCACTTTCTGTTACATAATCACTATATTCATATGACCAATACCATTGATGACCAACTACTTTAATTGTTATAGTTGGTGAAGTTACTTCATCTAATAAATATAATAATCTGAAACTAGGAAAGGCTATAACTGTTAAAATTAAAGCTGGTGTAACAGTCCAGATTAATTCTATTAACGTTCCATGGTTAAGGTATTTATGAACAATAGGTGAATTGTTATAACTATAGAAGTAAACAATAGAACCTATAGCCCAGAAAACTCCTACACAAATAACAATTAAATAAAAGAAAATAGAATTATGTAAGTCAATAATACCTGTAAAGGCTGGTGAAGCAGAATCTTGGAATCCAATTTGCCAAGGTTGAGGAGCATCATTGTATAAAGTATTAAAAATTGATATATTTTGTAACATTGTTTGTATTAAAAAAATTTTTAAAATTAATCAGTCTTAGTTAATTTAGTTGGTTTATACAAACAAACACTGAGTTTAATACCCTATAAATATAAATAAAATTAGATATAATATAAATATTATACTTATATAAAATATATTTATATTAAAATTAGGTATACTAAGATTTATCTTAATCAATTCTTTTATTAAAATTTTTAATTTTATTATGTGTATTTTAAATAAAATCTTTTAATAAAATCGAAAAATAATTTTTGTTCCTTTTAATATAAAACATTAAGAATAATTATCTTAATTTATTATATTAATATATAATAACTATAATAAATAGTTTTATCTTTAAACAAGTAATAAAATAAATAATTACTTATTTACTTATTACAAATATTATTATTATTTTTTGTTTTGTTTTGTTTATTTTTGACAACCTAAAACATCAAGTCTATTTTAAAAATTAGTAATGCTAAACTTACGATTTTACAATCAATTCATTTGCATCCTATCTAAGAAATGATCTATTTCTTTATTTATGGATTTTAATCTCTTTGTGTATTATTACAATACTTGTAACTCATATTGTTAAATATACGTAATATACATATATATATTTATAATACTTTCTATCAATATAGAATAACTATAGTATAAAATTGTAGTATATATATTTTATACCGATTACAAGAAATGATTAAAATTAGGAAAGTAATAATAACCACTCGTGATAGTTTATAAAGAGAAATCCATTGATAGTATCTAGGGGATAGATTCGAACTTGATATACTTTCAGTAATTATCTAATATGTTTGTGGCTACCCAACTATGCAAAGTTTAATAATTTGATTAACTTAATTAATAACTTAATTAAAAAAATTATTTAGTATTACAATTGGTACACTAGAGAAACACAGCCTATTGGTCCTTTCGTACTAGAAGGTCTCCCCCTTTTTACTATTTGTCCCTCAAAAGGATAGGGACCATACTGACTCACGTCGTATTAAACCCAACTCATGTAATTTTTTAATCGGCGAACAGCCGAACCCTTCCAAGGTTTTGCCCCTGGAGGATAAATTAAGTCGACATCGAGGTCCCAAACAGCCAGGACAATGTGTACTCTCGCTGGCTATTAGGCTGTTATCCCCAGCGTAACTTTTATCAATTGATCCCTGTCTATTCCATAATATAGCAAGGGGTCACTATGCCCTACTTACGTATCTGTTCGACTATTAAGTCTTTCAGTTAAGCATGCTTACCGTCATTGCACCCTACAGAACCTTTCATGGTTCATTAACTTCCATTTAATGTCTAGCATACCTTATTAATGAAATATAAAAATGGATTTTAAAGTAATTATTATTAAATAATAATTAACAATATAAAATTATTTGTCAGAATATTTTCCATTTAAATAGAAAATATTATCTAAATTTTTAATCTATTTGGATGTACTTTGCTACTCTATTAAAGACGACCGCCCCAGTCAAACTGCCAACTAGTCAGCTATTTCATCTTAAATTTTATAAATAAGAAGATAAATACTAGTTCCACCTCAGACCTAAGGTTTTCCATAGATGTCTAATCGACTCCCTATTCTCTGTATAACCGAGGTTATAGAACTTTTTATATGATAACTAGCTACAGTAAAGCTGCATGGGGTCTTCCCGTCCTCTTTGAGGTAACCCGCATCTGCACGGGTAATTCAATTTCACTGAGCAAGTTGTAGAGACAGTGAAGCCATCGTTAAATTATTGATACCGGACCACATTTAATGGCCAATTTATTTTGCTACCTTAGGATCCTCATAGTTAAGACCGCTATTAACCAATTTTTTGTAAAGAAACAGTTACCCATTATTATTACTTATTAATCTGGCATTGGGCAAATCTCACTACCTATACTATTATTTTCATAATTGCAGATAGTTGTGTTTTTAGTAAACAGTCGGGGCTTCCGATTTTGTGCCACCATATAAATAAATTAATAGGAGTTATTAACTTACTAAAATTCATGGTTCCTCTTCTTGTCGAACTTATGAGGATAATTTGCCGAGTTCCTTAACAACTTTTAGCTCTACGCCTTAGTATTCTCTACCTACGAACCTGTGTCGGCTTAGGGTACGGTTGTGCTTAGAAACTATACTTAAATAAAACTAGCCTAAATCATTAAATTAATTATTAATCAGCTCTCACTAAATTATATAAATTAATTTAACTTCTACTAATTTAGGTTTTTTGCTTATACTAATATAAACTTAAAATATTTAATAGCAATCAAATGACTAGTTTGATCTTATTTAAATATTATTTATATTATTTTTGATATTAAGATTTTAGAATATTCACTCTAAAATTTATAAAATTATAAGACTAAATTAGAATATAGAATCGAAGTTATTCAAAACATCTTTTTCCTGGCCCCAATTAATATAAAAATCTACTATAATATTTAGATAATAAATATTATAATTATATTAAGTATTCACTTAATATAATACAAGAACAATTCAATATTAAATCTAATAAATTGTCTTAAAATTTATTAAAGTTAAACTTCTATCTTTATAATTACTTATACAGAAATTTTATGTGTAAAATTTTATTCTCCATGTGGACTTTCAAAGCTATACTCATCAGTCAAAACGTTGGTTTTGTACCTTAGAGACCGCATTAACATTAGTAGATTTAATCTTTAGCTAATAACCCTTTCGTATTCGGCGAGAAAGTTTAAACTTTCTTTTTACGTTACTCATGTCAGCATTCTCTCTTCAGATTCCTATTTTATAAACAATGTAACACTGTCAATTTTAGGTTTGTATTCCTTTCCTAGAGGAATATTATCTTTGAATTATCTGAATGTTCTACTACCTAGATTTTAAATATAGAATAAATTTCTACCTTTAAAATTAACACGATATCGGTTGATTATTTTAGACCCGTTAAATCTTCGGAGCAACAATCTAAGGGCTGATACGTTGATACACGTTCATTATAAGTAGCGACTACCAGGCTCACTTTTCAACTGCATTCAATTTGTCACTTCCTTTATTTCACTTAATAATCATTCGGGACCTTAATCAGTGTTCACGGCTGTTTCCGTCTTGACTATCCAACTTATCATGAATAGTCTGAATATCTACCATCTATTTATGTAATTCCGAGATTTATTTCCATTGGTAAGATTTTTAAGTCCCCGCAAATTAAACTCCTATTAAAATTAATTAATATTTGTATGGAATTACCGTGCTGTACCTCCATAAATATTGTGTAGATGTCATACTAAAATATGTTTCGTAGAAAACCAGCTATCACCAGGTCAGATTGGCATTTCACCGCTTTCCAAAAATCTTCGGAGAATAATGCAACATTCACCCGTTCGATCCTTTATTAATCTGTTCTTGGAAAGATCACCTGGCTTCGGGTCTAATAGTAGTAACTTAACCCATATTTGTATTATTATTATATAGTCGCTTTCGCTTAGGCTTTAAACCTTGCTACTTCTATTAACTTGCTGACCCATTATGCAAAAGGTACGCCATTGTCACGTTCCAAATTTTAATTTTGTGACTTTGACTGCTTATAGAGTTACTAATTCATGATCTATTTCACTGCGTGTTATTTACATTCGTTCGAACAATGTTCGATAAGAACTAATATTTCTTGTATCTTTATTTCTATTTTGACAAGTAATATTATTCTACACTCTTTTCAACTTTTCCCTCACGGTACTTTTCACTATCGCTAAATTTATAAATACTTAGCCTTAGAGGATGGTTCCCCTATATTCCGACAAGTTTACTCTCATCGTACTTAAATAATAAAAATCTAACATATAAAATACAGGTCTCATTATAAATTCACCTTCTTAGTTGTAATCGTAATTACTAAGTATAAATTATATTATAAATAAAAATTTTAAAAATAATATAATTAATCAAATCTATCTATATCCATCAAGCATTTAGTTCTTACAAATAATAAATATTTCATTATTAATTATAATAATTTAAATTATATAAAATATACTATTAGCTATATTCCTTCATTAAATTTAAATCTAATTAATTTTATTTTACTAATTCATATATTTTAACTTAATTTTAATTTTAATTATACAAGCTATAAGTTAAAACCAATCATTAAGTTTACTTTAATGTTATAGTGATAATTTTTTATTATAAGTTAGATTTTGGCTAATCCGATTTCACTCACCATTACTTTCGGAGTCTCGGTTGATTTCCTTTCCTTTCCTTATTGAAATGTTTTACTTCAGGAAGTAAGAATAAAAAGGTTTCCCTTAGGATTGTCTCATCTCGTAATTTTCTTATTCATACTAAAATTATAGTTACATAATTTATTCTTTATAAGTAATATGTAGACTTTTGGCTATGGAGCCTCCTTTTATATAAATTTGCTAGTAATCCTTAATAACCCCTTTAAAATACTCATTAATTATTTAATAATTATTTGATGTTGTACAATATTGTCATCGATACTTTTATATTTTTTATTAAAAAAGATTAAAAACAAAAATTTAATTAAATAAAATATAAAATAATAATTAATAACAAACATAAAAGAGGTAGGATTAGTTTAATTGGTTAAAATGACGTCTTGTGGCGACGATGTTCAGAGTTCGAGTCTCCGATTCTACCCTTGTAAATAACTTATATTTATTTTAAATAATATTCTTAAAATAAAAAGATCTAAAGAATATATGATATTAAAATTAATTACTTATTTTTTTATTTATTGTTTACCGAAAAAAGGAATTGAACCTTTGTTTTACCATCATGAAGGGTACGTTCTACCGTTAAACTATTTCAGTTGAAGAGTGAAATACACAGAAAATAAAAATTAAAACAATTTAGTAATAAATGAGTTAGAATAAATATCTATAAGACAGTTTTTGTTAATATAAATTTTTCTGATCGATCTAATATATAATATTAATGTTTATATCAGGTTAAATAAAGGGTTTTCTATTTTTCAAATTTAAATTATTTTGTTAATAAATTAACAAACTTTAGTGTTAGATTTTATTAAAATTTAATTTCTAGGTTTAATTTAATTTAATATTTTCTCTTAGAATTCCACCAAATTACTTTGTATTTTGCACTAAAACTTTATTTATATTAAAATTAATAATTTTAATAATTATCAATTTATACCTTGAACCTTCCTAAATTTATCATGTGTTATTACTAAAAATGTTAAGTAATTAATAAAACACAATTAAGTTTAAATTCCAGTTTTAGACTTCTAAACTCTCTTTTAATTTTATAAATAATATCCTTAATAAATCTAAAAATATTCGGAGGGGTGAAATAAATAAGAATAAAGAGATTAATGTAACTCGATAGCATCTTTAATATAAGAACATACTAGAAGAACGAATACATAAGCTTGGATAAATGATACAGCTAATTCTAATCCTGTAATAGCTAAGAATAAAGTAAATGGTAATAAAGTTAATACAAATATTATTAATCCTCCTGAGAACATTTTAAATAAGAATGTAGATAAGATTTTTAATAATGTGTGACCAGCTACCATATTAGCAAATAATCTTATACCTAATGAGAAAGCTCTAGCTAAATAACTAATTAATTCAATTAAAACTAATAAAGGAACTAAAGCTAAAGGTGTTCCAGAAGGAATAAAGAATGAGAAAAAGTGAATTTTATGAATAGATAATCCTAAAATAGTAACACCTATTAATATAGTAAAAGATAATCCTATTGAGACTATTATTGAGGTTGTAATAGTAAATGTATAAGGGATATTCCCAACTAAATTAGAACATAAAATAAATAAGAATAAAGAATAGATAAATGGTAAATAAACTTCTCTACCTATTTGATCTCTTACTATAGTATTAATACTTGAAAATAAACTTTCTAATAAGATACTTTCTTTATTTGGTATTAATTTCATTTTGTTATTAAAGTTTAAACTAGTTTTATTATTACTATTATTTTGATGTATAAATAAAATAAGAGATAATACTAATACTGTAAATAAAGCTGAATTTGTAAGAGTAACAGACGTATTAAAAATTAAAGGTGAATTATAACTAGCTAAACTAACAACTTCAAATTGTTCTAATGGAGAATTTATAAATAAATTATTTAAGTTATTTAAAAACATTATTTTGTTATATTTAAATTTTATTAATTGTGTGCTTAGTTTTAATAAAATACTTAATCTATATGAAATAAAATTAAAATTAAGATACTTACACTTTTAGTATTAAATTAAAAACAAAAATAAGATAAATTATAATAAAATTACTAAAAAGTAATATAATAACTCCTATTATTTTAAAACTATTTGTACAAAATTTTATATTAACAATAAAGTTAACTAATTTATTGTTATTTATATGAAATATTTTTCTTATTTCTTATTTACCTTTAATTTTAATATTATTTATACCATTTTAATCAACATATTTCTAATTATTTAATTAAAAATTACAGATGATACTTTAATATTATAAAAAATATTATAATAATGTTAATGTTATTAATATTTTTTAAGGAGGGGATTTTAATATAATATATTATATTAATTAATAATATAACATTTAGTAATATACTTTATTATTTATAAATTAATTATACAAACAAAAAGCATTATCTGTTGTTTTATGTAAAAATTTACAGAGGTATAAATATATTATTTTTATATTAGATTAAAATTTTAATTAATATAATTATATATAATAATTAAGATTGTACGGGTAACATATTAAATGCATGGAATGGGATTGGACTAGCTAATGACCATTCTAATGTATTAGCTGATTCAGCTTCAGTATCGTATTGTGATAATGATGTGAAGTAAGCAGGGATAGCCCAAGGATTATTATTTACTTCTTTACCATTAACGAAAATATCATAAATAATATAACCAAATAATACAGTAGCAACTACAGAAATTAAAGAACCAAAACTAGATACAGCATTCCATCCAGCAAATGCATCAGGATAATCAGGTATTCTTCTAGGCATTCCAGAAAGACCTAGGAAATGTTGAGGGAAGAAAGTTAAATTAACTCCAATAAATAATGTCCAGAAGTGAACTTTACCTAAGAATTCATTATATGTTCTACCTATTATTTTAGGTGCCCAATAATAGAAACCTGCAAATAGAGCAAATACTGCACCCATTGATAATACATAATGGAAGTGAGCAACTACGTAATAAGTATCATGTAATGCAATATCTAAACTAGCATTTGATAAAATTACTCCTGTTAATCCACCTAGTGTAAATAAAGATAAGAATCCTAATGTGAAGATTAAAGGTGTAGTAAATCTTAAACTACCACCATATAAAGTAGCTAACCATGAGAATATTTTAATACCTGTAGGAACGGCAATAACCATAGTAGCAGCAGTAAAGTAAGCTCTAGTATCAACATCTAATCCAACACTAAACATATGATGAGACCAAACTAAGAAACCTAAAATACCGATAGAGAACATAGCGTAAACCATACCTAAGTAACCGAAGATTGGTTTACCTGAGAAAGTTGAAACAATATGACTAACAATACCAAAACCAGGTATAATTAATATATAAACTTCAGGGTGACCAAAGAACCAGAAAAGATGTTGATATAATACTGGATCACCACCTCCTGCTGGATCATAGAAACTCGTATTAAAATTTCTATCTGTTAATAACATAGTAATAGCTCCAGCTAATACTGGTAATGATAATAATAATAATATTGCAGTTACAAAAATAGCCCATACAAATAAAGGTAATTTATGTAAGCTCATTCCATTAGTTCTCATATTTAATACTGTTGTTATAAAGTTTATTGCTCCTAATAATGAAGATACCCCAGCTAAGTGTAAACTAAAGATAGCTAAATCTACACTACCACCTGAATGTGATTGAATGGAAGATAATGGAGGATATACTGTCCATCCTGTACCTGCTCCTTGTTCAACTAAAGAACTTAATAATAATAAAATTAATGAAGGAGGTAATAACCAGAAACTAATATTATTTAATCTTGGGAAAGCCATATCTGGAGCCCCACATTGTACAGGTAACAAGTAATTACCAAATCCACCTACAAGACCAGGCATAACCATGAAGAAAATCATTATGAAAGCGTGAGCACTAATAATTACATTAAATAATTGATGGTCTCCTGATAAAATTTGTACTCCTGGAGACATTAATTCAATTCTAATAAGAACAGAAAATGCAGTTCCTATCATACCTGCAAATATTGAAAAAATTAAGTAAAGTGTTCCAATTTCTTTAGCATTGGTAGAAAATAGCCAATTCAAATATAAATTAATTTACCTATTTTTAGTTTTAATAAATAAAACAAACTAATTAAGCCCTTATTTTTCTAAAAATAGAATATATATAAAATATTAAATTATATATATAAAAATATATTAATTATATACCTATAAATGTTTATGAAATATAAATTTTTATAATCTGTTTATTTATAATAAATCGGAATAGAGGCGATTCGAACACCCAAGAGTTGCCTCAGAACAATTAGCAATTGCCTTATCTTTCCAAATGATTACTATTCCTCTAATCACGATCAAATATGAAAGTATTAATTTATTTATTTTTTGATTATATATTAAATGTAATTATTATTGATAATCTTTATTATTCTCATTTATAAATTGATTCAGGTTAATTAGTATAATTACTTTTGTTTAGTCTTTACCAGATTCGAACTGGTACTATTATCGTGAAGGGATAATGTACTACCATTATACTAAAAGACCTAATAAATTGAGAATAATAGTATAAATGTGCGAATTTTGGGTTTGAACCAAAACTTACAGTTGATGAGACTGTCGTGCAGACCTTTACACTATATCGCATAATAAGTATATAATTAAATTATATAATTTTTATATGAACACTATCATTGAAACATCTATTACAAACAAAGAGACTCGAACTCTTAAGGAATTACTTCCACTCCTGCTTAAGAGGAGATTGTTTACCAAAATTTCAACATGTTTGCAAAGTTATATTATTATAAATATATAATTTGTTTATATTCACTTCTTTTAGTTTAAATATTAGTTTTTAGAATGATAATTTATTTAGGTGTCAAGAGGAATTGAACCTCTGAATAAGGTATTAACAGTACCCCGCAATAACCACTCTGCCATAACACCATATAAAGATATAAGTATATTTAATATTAATTATAAATAAAGAAAATAAAGAAATAAAATACTTATATTTATTATAATAAAAATTAAATTTCACGTTTTATTATGGTAGGCGCGACTCGAACACGCTTCTTCTCCCACCCAAAGGGAGTGATTAATCCAGTTCATCTTCTACCATTTTTGGTGTTTTAATTTAAAATCTTAAAATTTACTTAACTCTTTTAAAATAAAAATAATAAAAATATCATTAATTTGATAATATTAAAGTAATATTTTAAATATTTTATTAAAGAATTTGTAGACTTATTACCTTTCTAATTAGAAAAATGTTACATCTAAATTAATATTTATAAGTTATATTTCTCAGAAAATTAATTATAATTAAGTTTAAATCAGGAGGGGAATTAAATATTAATTTGTTTTCTTATTCACACATGAGAGATAATTTATATATACCCAAATAATAATATAAGTCTAAACATGAACCTGTCAATGGTAATTAATTTATTATCATCATCTGTTTAGTATATATAATTTGCCTATACTTAGATATTTTTATTATTAACTATTTCTCAGTATTAGCTAATTTTGTGATATATACTCTTATTACTTGTTGTAATGTAAAATAAGGTAAAACAGATTTAGACATTATAAAAATTAAATAAATTATAGCTAATAAAGCAAAAGATAATTGATTTACAAAATAAAATGGGATAAGTTGTGGCATATATAATTTATAAATTTCTTCTATATTTGGCTCTTTAATGAACTATCTCTACTGTTTTTAAATATCATTAATATTTAAAAATAAAGTATAAGATAAATAATAATATATAAATTATTATTAAATATATTATAGTATTTATCGTTAAATGAGATAATGAGGGTTTATTTAATTATAATTATTTAGTTAAATATTCTAAAATAAATTACTTACAATATATACTGTAAAGATCTTTTTATTAAAATAAATCCTGTAAAAAACTTTAGTGAGCTTTACTAAATGTAGTCTAATTACAGCAGAGGTCTGTTGTTCCCCTGGAAAATATAAATTTATCCTAAGATTAAGTTATTAATAAATTAATAAAATGTAGATAAAATTATCTCTACACTTTTATCTTTAAAAGATAAATTATTAATTGTATTAATTATTAAAGCAAAAATCTAAATATATTATAAAAGTAGTTAATTTCTTTTTTAATTAAATTTGATTATTTTAAGATAAAAATAAATAATACTATAAGAATAATAAAATTAATTATGGGTTAAGTTTACAGATGGTTCTGTAGTAAACCTGCAAAGTTTAATAATTTAAAGGTTCAATTCCTTCTTAACTCTCTAATAAATTGGAAATTCTCTTAGTTCAATGGTTAGAACATCATTCTTCTAAAGTGTTAATTTTGGTTCGAATCCAAAAGAGAATAAATATAATATAAATCTAATTTAGATTTTAAGTATTGTCACAGTGTAAAAATATTTTTATTTAAGAATATTATTAATTATTCTAATATTAGGTTAATTATTAATTCTTATTTAGTATTTAATAACAAATTTTTAATAAACTTATATATATATAATAACTTAACTTAATCATGATTTTAGATCATATTGTTTATAAGATAAACTATAAATACTTATATTGCAATTATTCTTATTTTGTATATTTTAATAGAATATTAAGGGTAGATTATGATAATATATTTTATTTAATAAACTTAATGATAAATAATTATTTATTGACTATTATTAATATATTAATTAATTTAATTGATGTATTAGTTGTTATATTGCCTATGTTATTATCAGTAGCTTTTATGACAATAATAGAAAGAAAACAATTAGCTGCACACCAAAGAAGAGTTGGACCTACTATAGTAGGTTATTATGGTATAGGTCAACCTTTTGCAGATGCTTTAAAATTAGTCTTGAAAGAAACTGTTATTCCAAGTCAATCTAATAAAGTGTTATTCTATTTAGCTCCTACTGCTACTTTAATTTTTAGTTTATTAGGATGGGCTATTGTTCCTTTTGGTCAAGGATTAACATTATTTGATTTCTCATTAGGAATTTTCTATACATTAGCTTTATCTTCATTAGGAGTATATGGAATTTTATTCGCAGGATGGTCAGCTAATTCTAAATATGCCTTTTTAGGATCTTTAAGATCAACTGCTGCTATGATATCATATGAATTAATTTTAAGTTCTGCTATTTTAATTATTATTTTATTAGCAGGTTCATTTAATTATTCAACTATTATTGAAGTACAACAATCAATATGGTTTATAATACCTTTATTACCAGTATTTATATTTTATTTTATATCAATTTTAGCTGAAACAAGTAGAACACCATTTGATTTACAAGAAGCTGAATCTGAATTAGTTGCTGGTTTCTTCACTGAACATTCTTCAGTTCCTTTTGTATTTTTCTTCTTAGCTGAATATTCTTCTATTGTTTTATTTAGTTGTATCACAGCTATATTATTCTTAGGTGGGTATAATTTTCCAGAAATAATAGTTAATGGTTCATATATAAATCTACAATCTATTATTTTAGGTTTAAAAACATGTATATTCTGTTTCTTATTTGTTTTATTCAGAGCTACTTTACCTAGATTAAGATATGATCAATTAATTTCTTTATGTTGGATTAACTTATTACCTATTGCTGTAGCTTTTATTATCCTAGTACCTAGTATATTAGTAGCATTTGATATAGCACCTTACTAAAATAATACTAATATTAACTCTTCTTAATTGTATTAAAGATTCTATAATTAAACAAATTTAACTAATTATAGAGCTTTATTAATTTATATAACCTTAAAATAATTGTTTTAATACAATATATATATATTAATTTAATATTAATTATCCCTCCATTTTTTAAAAGTTTATTTTAAGAAGTTAAATTAGGTTAATTTTTTCTTTTTAATAAAAATCAAATATTAACAAATAAAATTATTAAAAGAAGTTAATTAAATATCTGTATATTGTATGTAAAAATATACAAAATAACAAATTAATATAAATACTAAAGTTTAAATTATTGCTTTATAAAGCCTATAATTTAATGGAAGAATGTTATCTTGATGAGATAATCGTAGAAGTTCAAATCTTCTTGGGCTTATATTTATCAATTATTATTGTATAATTCATTCTAAAATAATAATAAGAAGAATTATTGTTACAGTGAATACAAATTATATTTTAAAAATCAAATTTAAAATCTTATATAATCTAATAAATAAATTTTTTTAAATAAAAATATTATATTTTAGTCAGTGATTTATAATAACTGCTAATTTAATTATTACTAGTATTTTAGATAATTATTAAATTTAATTATATAATTTATATTATAATTATAAATTATTATGAGATTACTTAAAAGTCACTCTTTACTAAGATTAATTAATTCTTATGTAGTAGATTCACCTCAACCTTCAAATATCTCATATTTATGGAATTTTGGTTCTTTATTAGCTACTTGTTTAGTAATTCAAATCTTAACGGGATGTTTCTTAGCTATGCATTATCAACCACATGTAGATTTTGCTTTTAATAGTGTAGAACATATTATGAGAGATGTTAATAATGGTTGGTTAATCAGATATACTCATGCTAATGTTGCTTCTTTCTTCTTTATCTTTGTATATGGACATATAGGTAGAAATATCTATTATGGTTCATATAAGTCACCTAGAATATTAGCTTGGTCAATTGGAGTAATTATCTTAATCTTAATGATGGCTATTGCTTTCTTAGGTTATGTTTTACCTTATGGTCAAATGAGTTTATGGGGTGCTACCGTTATTACTAATTTATTAAGTGCTATACCGGTGTTTGGTCAAGATTTAGTAGAATTAATTTGGGGAGGATTCTCAGTATCTAATGCTACATTAAATAGATTCTTTTCATTACATTATATCTTACCATTTTTATTAGCAGCTTTAGCTTTAGCTCACTTAATTGCTCTTCACACACATGGATCAAATAATCCTAATGGTATATCATCAAATAGTGATAGATTTGCAATTCACCCTTATTTTATGTTTAAAGATCTTATAACAATCTTCTTCTTCTTCTTAGCTTTATCAGTATTAGTTTTCTATTATCCAAATTTATTAGGACATAGTGATAATTATATTGAAGCTAATCCTATGAGTACTCCTGCAAGTATTGTACCAGAATGGTACTTATTACCATATTATGCTATTTTAAGATCAATACCTAATAAATTATTAGGAGTATTAGCTATGTTTGGATCATTATTAATATTATTAATATTACCTATTGTAGATGTATCTAGACAAAGAGGATCTCAATTTAGACCTGCTATGAAAGTAGCTTTCTGGTTCTTTGTATTTAATTTCTTCATTTTAATGTGGATTGGTTCACAACATCCTAATGAACCTTTTGTATTTATTGGACAAGTATCAACATTCTTCTATTTTGCATGGTTTGTATTAATTATACCTGTAATAGGTTTAGTTGAAAATACTTTAATAGATATAGCTACAGAATAATAATTTAACTTAATTAAAAACTTATATTTTCATATATTTATATTTTTATATAATACTCCCTCCTTATTAAAATATTATAAAAATAAAGAATAATACCAAAATAATTATTAAATTAAAAGAAATATATAATATAATTTTATTTATATTATTCTTAAGCAATCTACTAAAAACATAAATATGATGTGTTTTTATTAAATATAATAATATATATTTATATTTATTAAATATTTATATATTAACATTAAAATAATTAACTTTATATCAGTATTGTTTATATTTTATATGTTAAATATTATTATATCTATTAATTAATCATAACCTTATAAACTTTTTATAGCTAATTTCCATATTTAATTATAATAAATTATAGTATTTTTTATTATTTTGATTAAAGGTTAAATTTGTAATAAATTATAAAATTCTTATTTAAATGTTATTATTATTAATATAATATTAGTTTAATAATTTTATTATTTTCTAATATTTTGCATATTTATTTAGTATGTATAATATTCGTAGAGTGTTATTTTGTTTCTTTAAATTTATAATTTTGGTCAAAATTTAACTTATTATGATAAAATCACATAATTTTCAATTTTTCCCTTATCATTTAGTAGAAATTTCTCCATGGCCTATAGTATTAAGTTTTGCTTTATTAAATTTAACTATTGGAGCTGTAATGTTTATGCAAGGTTACTATTCTGGTGATCTTATCTTAGAATTAGGATTTATATTAACTTTAGGTGGTATGACTTTCTGGTTTAGAGATGTAGGTAATGAAGCTACTTTAGGAGGACATCATACAAAACAAGTTAAAAAGGGTTTAGAAATTGGATTCTTACTTTTTGTTGTTAGTGAAGTTTTTGCTTTCTTAAGTATTTTCTGGGCTTTCTTCCATGCTAGTTTAGCTCCTGCTATTGAAATAGGAGGAGTATGGCCGCCTCAAGGAATAACACCTTTAAATCCTTTTGCAATACCCTTATTAAATACAATATTATTAGTATCTTCAGGAGCTTTTGTAACTTATGGTCACCATGCATTAATTAATGGTAACAGAAAAGATACTTTAAGAGGATTAGAATTAACAGTTTTATTTGCAGTTCTTTTCACTTTCTTACAATATTTAGAATATGCTAATGCATCTTTCTCAATATCAGATTCAGTATTTGGAAGTGCTTTCTTCTGTTCAACAGGTTTACATGGTATTCATGTAATAGTTGGAACTATATTTATCGTAGTACAATTAGTTAGAACTATAAATTATCATTTAACAAATACTCATCATCAAGGATGTGAATCAGCTATTCTATATTGGCATTTTGTTGATATAGTATGGTTATTCTTATTTATTGCTGTATATTACTGGGGAGGATTATAATGTTAATTACATAAGTAAATTTAATTACTTTGTTTATGTTTATTTATTTACCTTTTCACCTTTTGAAATTCTTTTAAAAAGTTTAATAAATTAAAATATAATTACAGAATAATAATTATAATAACTCTAATAAATTATCTAAATAAATGAAAAATGAATTTATATCAAATATTCATATTATTAACTCATTATATTATTTCAATATATTTTATTCTAAATTTAATTTTACATAAAATTTTTACACAATATAATAGATTATTACTAATAAAGTAATAAATCTTAATATTATTAAAAATAAAATATAAATTAATTATATTTTTATAATATTTTAATCACCATTCTTTCGAAATTATAAAACAAGTAAAGTTAATAAAACTTATTTTATTAAAAAGTAAACTATATAAATTATATATAATAAAAATTTAAACAAATTACTTTTTCAATTATTTAACAAAATAATTAGATTTATTAAATGTCCTTAAGGGTAATAAAGCTTTTATTTTACTTATGAATCTATCAATATTATTATTTTTAATCGGTATTTTAGGATTTATTTTAAATAGAAAGAATATAATCTTAATGATTATTGCTATAGAGATTATGCTTCTTGCTGTTACTTTATTAGTTTTAATTAGTTCCTTTGGATTTGATGATAATATAGGTCAAACATTCAGTATATATATTATCTCCATAGCTGGAGCTGAGTCAGTGATAGGTTTAAGTATTTTAGTAGCTTTTTATAGATTAAGAGGAAATATTTCTATTAGATCTTAAAATTTGTATGTATTTATCAATTTTAATTTTCCCTTTATTAGCTTCTTTTGTATCTGGATTTCTGGGTAGAAAAATAGGTATAACAGGATCTCATATTATAACATGTACTTGTTTATCTATTTCTTCTTTATTAGCGACAATAGCATTCTATGAAGTTGGTATATGTGGTTCTCCAGTGTCAGTTTATTTATTTAATTGGGTAGATTCCGAATTTATGTCTATTTCATGGGAATTCTTATTTGATCAATTAACTGTATCTATGTTTATTCCTGTATTATATATATCAACATTAATTCATATATATACAACTTCTTATTTAGCTGAAGATCCTCATAATCAAAGATTCTTTTCTTATTTATCTTTATTCACTTTTTTCATGTTATTATTAGTTTCAGGAGCTAATTATTTTGTAATGTTTATAGGTTGGGAAGGTATTGGAGTAGTATCTTATTTATTAATTAACTTCTATTTCACTAGAATTCAAGCCAATAAAGCAGCTATATTAGCTTTAACTATGAATAGAGTAGGTGATATGGGATTAAGTATAGGATTCTTTGCATTATTTGCCTTATTCGGATCTGTTGATTATTCAACAATTTTCAGTTTAGCACCTTTTATGAATGAAACAGCTATTACTATAATTAGTTTATTATTATTAATGGGAGCTATGGCTAAATCTGCTCAAATTCCTTTACATTCTTGGTTACCTGGTTCTATGGAAGCTCCTACACCAGTTAGTGCTTTATTACATGCTGCTACACTAGTTACAGCTGGTTTATATTTATTAATTAGATCATCTGCTATTTTAGAATTTAGTCCTACTGCTTTATTAGTGATTACTTTAATTGGATCAAGTACAGCTTTCTTTGCAGCTACTTGTGGTTTAGTACAAAATGATTTAAAAAGAATAATCGCTTTCAGTACAATATCTCAATTAGGTTATATGGTTATGGCTGTAGGTTTAAGTCAATATAATGTAGCCTTAATGCATGTAGTTAACCATGCTTTCTTTAAAGCATTATTATTCTTAGGTGCTGGTGCAGTTATACATAGTTTCGCCGATGAACAAGATATTAGAAAAATGGGAGGTTTAATTAAATTCTTACCATTTACTTATACAGTTATGTTAGTTGGATCTTTATCTTTATTAGCTACACCATGGTTAACAGGTTTCTATAGTAAAGATTTAATAATAGAATTAGCTTATGGACAATACAATTTTTCAGGTATTTATGCTTATATTTTAGGAAGTTTAACAGCTGGATTAACAGCTTTTTACTCATTCCGGTTAATAAGTTTAGTATTCTTAACTGTTCCAAATGGTATTAAAAATGTTTATTTAAATTCTCATGAATCTAATTTTGCTGTTATTATACCTTTATTGATTTTAGCTTTATTTAGTATATTATTTGGATTTATTTTCTCTGATTTATTTGTTGGAGTAGGTTCAGATTTCTTTGCTAATTCTATTTTTATTAACCCTAATAACATCTCTATTATTGAAGCTGAATTTAGTTTACCTTTAATAATTAAATTATTACCTACTTTATTAACAATATTAGGTGCTACAAGTGCTATATTCTTATATCATGTATATCCTAATTTTATTATTAATTTAACTGATTCTGCTTTAGGAAAAAAAATTTATACTTTCCTTAACGGTAAATACTTCTTTGATGTAATTTATAACTATTATTTCATTTCAGCTGGATTATTAACTGGGAATTATATATCTAAAGTATTAGATAGAGGTGTAATTGAATTATTAGGTCCTTATGGTTTAGCTTCTGTATTAGAAAATTCTGCTAAGAATATTGCTAAATTAGATACTGGAGTTATTACTACTTATTCTTTATATATAACTATAGGAATATTATCATTAGTATTCTTAGTATTCGCACCATTATTATTTGATACTTATATTATATCTGAATTTAGATTAATTGTTATCTATATATCAGCTTTATTCTTTTCATTATTACCTAGTTTATCTAATAAACATTAATTTCTATATAAACAAATTCTTTTTACTAATGTTAATATTATTAATCATTTAAACTTAGATTATTAACAAAATCTTTAAATAAATGATAATATTAAATATTTTTAAATGTAAAAATTTGATTTATTTAAGTAATGTTTATTTATTAAAAATACTACATTTAGGAAATAAATACACACAATAAATAACAAAACACATAAATAAACAGAAAAGATGTTAACTTTATTATTAATTACGCCTATAATAGGTTCTCTATTTATTTTATCTATTCAAGAAAAGACTTTAAATAGTCAATCAAAAATGAGAACTATTGCTATTACCACTTCTTTAGTTAATTTCTTAATTTCTATTTTCTTATGGTTAAATTTCGATTCTAATACAACTCAGTTTCAATTTGTATCTGAATTTGATTACTTAACTTTTGGACATTTAAATTTTGGTGTTGATGGAATCTCTTTATATTTTGTGTTATTAACTACTTTCATTACTCCTATTGCTATCATTTCTAATGCTTATAATATTAATTCTAACTTGAAATTCTTTTTAATTGCTTTCTTAATTTTAGAAACTTTACAATTAGCTTTATTTTTAGTGTTAGATTTATTCTTATTTTATATCTTCTTTGAAAGTGTTTTACCAATCTTATTTATTATAATAATTGTATATGGATCTGGAGAATTTAGATTTAGATCAGCTAATTTATTCTTCTTATATACATTATTTGGATCTTTATTTATGTTATTAGCTATTTTACAAATTTTTAATTTAGCAGGTACTACAGATTTCCAATTATTATCTTTAGTTGACATTAATGCAGATGCACAAAAAATTTTATGGTTAGCCTTCTTCTTAGCTTTTGCTATTAAAACTCCTTTATGGCCTTTCACAGGTTGGTTATATAGAGCTCATGCTGATAGTCCTTTAGCTGGATCTATTTTATTAGCTGCTACTATATTAAAGTTTGCAACATATGGTTATATTAGAATATTGATTAATTTCTTACCTGATGCTACAAATTACTTTGGTCCTTTAGTTCAAACTATTGCTATTATTACTTTAATTTACGCATCTTTAACTACAATTATTCAACAAGATACTAAAACTCTTATTGCTTATTCAAGTATTGCTCATATGAGTGTAGTTATTTTAGGTTTATTCTCTAATAATATTCAAGGTATTGAAGGAGCTATATTATTAGCTTTAGCTCATGGTTTTGTTTCTCCTGCCTTATTCATTTGTGTGGGTGGAATTATTTATGAAAGAACAGGTACTAGAATTATAAAATATATTAGAGGTTTAGTTACTTATATGCCTATTTTCACAATATTATTCTTTATATTTACATTATGTAACACTGGGATCCCTTTAAGTTTAAATTTCTTAGGTGAACAATTATCTTTAATTGGAATATGGGAAGTTAATCCTATAATTTCAGCATTAGGAGCTACTGGTATAGTATTATCTGCATGTTATTCTATCTTCTTATATAATAGAATATCATATGGTACTTATTCACCTAATATGGATAATGTCATTGTATTAGATATTACTAGAAGAGAATTTATTATTTTAATTTCTTTATTGTTACCTACAATATTATTAGGTATATTCCCTAATGTGATATTAGATTCAATACATGTATCAGTATCAACTATATTATATAATATATAATATAATAAATATATAATTTTCTTATTACGACTTCAATACTACTCATTATTTTAGTTATGACTTTAGTTATTAATTTGAATACATTAGATTACATTCATATAGTTTTCCCCCTCCTTATTATTTAATAATATTGTATTTTATTTGAATTAATAATTATAAATTAGATAGTTGTTAAAAGATTTTCTTTTTAAATATTTTAATTTAAAAAATCCTTTTTAAAGTTGAAAATTAATTCAAATCTGAATAATGAAATTAATTTATCTATTAAATAGTCTGTTTTTATTTTATAAAACAAAGTTTAATATTGAAGATATTATAACTTATAATTTTTAAGGTAAAACTATTTAATAATATATTATAAATTATAAATATATTTTTTTACATAAAAGTATGAGCTGACAATATAATTTAATTATATTAAGGGTACAATTTTATATTGATATTTTTAAATTTGTATTCAATACTTAAAATATTAGTAAGTATTTAATTTGTAGCTTTTATTTTAATAATTTTTATATTGTATTAATATGCCTAAAGGTGGACTTGAACCGCCAACGACTTATTACAAGTAAGCAATTTTACCAATTAAACTATTCAGGCTTATATGTAAATTTAAATATTAAACTTAATTAAATAATAAAAATGCCTCGGAATGGAG
>JBBPMQ010000211.1:0-34135 GCA_038090375.1 Boletus rubroflammeus | reverse complement strand
CATTTTGATGCACAGGATTGCATAGCCCTCCCATGCCTCCTACTCATGTATTTAATAGTATCTAGTAGATCTAGTTACAACATGTACAAACCTCACTATAGTATATAAACCCCAAGGAGTAGCCTGGCAACCCCAGTCTATTCTCTTGATACTTTCCCATTCAAAGACCTGAGAACCTCCTAAGCAAAGTGCTTAGTATCCTTTCCTCTGATCTCTAGCAGAGCTAGTTGATCTTTATCCTTTTGTTGTGTTTTGTGCTGCCTAGACATCGCCCCCAGCTCAGGCCATTTCATGGGGCCACCAAGCACAACTGAATGAGATCTGCAATACTGAAAGACGAGCAACTATTTGTCCATTGAACATCAGTGGAGAAATCCAGTGAAATTCAAGGCAACATGATGTGAAATACAGCAGATAGATCAGCAAAGTTCGGTGATAAGATCCACTAAACTTCAGAGTAAATTCGTGCCACTTCAGTGGATTTTTATCTGGTGAATTTGACGTGCATATTCCTTGAATGTTAGGTGAATACAAATTGATATTCACCCGATTTTTAGACTGAAATTAATGGTATTTACTATCCACAGTGCAAAACATATCTCAATAACTAGTGGTTGGAGTGCAAGTAAATTAAGATTCCGTGGCAGTGCCCAACTTGCTAAAATTTTAATAATGAATTCAAATATACAACAAATATTAAAAAATAGAATGCTATTGTCGTTAATAATGAAGAAATAGATAAACAAGTAGTGGCCAGTGTCGCCCACCAACGACGCTATGCCGGCCCATCTACTGTCCATATGTACATACCTTTCGACATGTTCTCAGCTCGTCCTAGCCGGAGTTTGAAAACCTAACACGGGCCGCGGCGGGCCGACGTAAAAATAAATCGACCGTAGGGAGACGAATGCGACTAATTTTCTTTCCTGCTACACCTATAAACCAATTAGGCCGCTGTCGGACGGTCAATCTACAACGGTATTATCGTCCTCGACGTCAGCCGTACGATCGATCGACACAGAATTGGAACCCCACTGCCATCTACTTTCGGGAGCATTTCCAAGTCAACTTGAGTCACAGCCTGAGGAAATCCAACCTGACTCGTGCCCAACATTCTGACTTCGTCTGCACCGCGTTTTCTTCAGTACATATGCCCAACCACGAGGCATACGTTCGTCTTCTTTGACCCATTTCGTTTTCGCAGGGCACATTCCACGATGACCGAATCGCGTTTCAACCCCGAAGGCTCCCAGCTGATCGCTGACCTACATCGGATTTCACAAAAGTCGCCCAAGCTCGTCCGATCGACTGTTTATCCTGCCCCATCGGAACCCACGGTCGAGATTCGGAGCTGGAAGATGAACGAGTTCAAGTACTATGACGTTCCGTCACCGTTCCCGACACTCGCCCGAGGTCTATTTACAAGAGAGCTGGACAAGGAGAAGGGTGGCAATCAACCTCGGTATCAGATCGTTGTCCGTGGATATGACAAGTTCTTCAACATTGGGGAGGTACCTTGGACAGACGTAAGTTCAAAGTTCTCTTGGGTTGCGAAGAAAGCTGGTTTTGATTCCATTTCCTTTGCAATACGTCGATTGTGCGTGCGTGATAGTGGTCGTCCTTGGAGGCGCACACTGGTTCAGAATACACGTTGTCAATGAAGTCTAATGGCTGCATCATTTTCATTGCTGCTATCTCGCCTTCCCACTTGATTGTCACGTCCAAACACGCCCTCGGAGAGATGGATGGCGTCTTAGAGACACATTCACAAGCTGGCCACAGATGGCTCAAAACACATCTCGCATCAAAAGAGAAAACGGAAGAGCAACTCGCGGCCGCGCTCTGGGGGAAGAATTGGACTGCAGTAGCAGAGGTAAGATCGAGTTTGGAGATAGTTTGGAGTTGCGAACTGACGACAACTCCTTTCTGGAAGCTTTGCGATGATAAATTTGAGGAACATGTGTTAGCCTATCCGCCAGAGAACTCCGGCCTTTATCTTCATGGCATAAATGAGACTCGCAAGGAGTTCCACACCCTTCCTACGCACGTCATCGATGCGTTCGCAGAAGAGTGGGGTTTCTTGAAAACTAAGACCGTCGTATACGACACACTAGCAGAAGTGAAGAAATTCACTGACGAGATCGCCAACACGGGAACATGGAAAGGAGAGCCGCTGGAGGGATTCGTCGTCCGCACCAGCATCGTCGACCCGAAACCGGGTTCGGAGTCTCGTGACAATCGACCGCCGTATCCCACCGGTTCTTCGTTCTTCTTCAAGGTGAAGTTTGACGAGCCGTATATGATGTATCGCGACTGGCGGGAAATCACAAAGTCGCTCTTATCCACCAAGGGCTCGCTCAATGACGCCAAATTTCCCAAGTCCAAGATGAAGCGCAAGGAAACGCAGGTTTATCTCAAGTGGGTCAAAAATGAGATTCGAACAAACCGGAGCGCCTATCAGGGGTATGCGCAGGGAAAGGGGATCATAGCTACTAGGGAGCGGTTTTTGAAATGGCTGGGCACCGAGCAAGGGAACACGAATCTGTCTGACCTTGAGGAGGAAGAAGATCAGGCTGATAAGGAGTTCGGGAAAACCATTATCGTGACCGTTGCTGTTCCGGGGTGTGGTGAGTCGATGCCAGCTCTCTCAATGGTCGTAGAGCTGATGCCACTGAAACATAGGCAAGACGTCGGTCTCTGTTGCACTCGCCCATCTCTTTCGGTTCGGACATACCCAAAGCGATGACGTGCAAGCCAAGAAATCGGCTCCCACCTTTATCAAAAACGTTATCAATCTCCTCAAACACCATGATGTTGTCATCGCTGACAAGTAAGTTTGCGATTTCATCTCATCGAGTATCTGTTCACAAAATTCATGTGTAGAAACAACCATCTGCGACGACACCGAGAGGAATTGCGCGAAGCTGTTGCCAAAATCCATCCACCAGTCCGTCTACTCGCACTAAATTGGACTCTGGATCAGCCACAAGCGACGATACATCGAGTCTGTGGAGATCGCATCTTGAATCGTGGCGATAAACACCAGAGTCTACGAGCTGACAACGTCGGAAAGTTGCATGAAAACGTCATCTGGCAATTCATCCTGCGCACGGAAGAGCTCGCCAACTCCGAAGTAGACGCCAGCATTGAGATGGATGTTGGTGAGCCGCTCGAAGCGGCAGTGGCGCGTGCGGTCGATGGATGCGTCAACATCCTTGGCCTGGAACGACCTAGCCAGGAGCAAATCGACGAAGCCGTGGCAGTTGCAAAAGCATATGCGCCAACGACGAAGAAAGGGGCAGATGAGAACGAGAAGAAGGCGAAAGCATCTGCACCACCACGATACTTTGGGATATTGCCCGAACTGGATCCTGCGGCCGTCATTGCTCCCCTGATGGAGCAAGAGGAAGATATCCCATATAATGGCAAGGCGTTTTGGCGCAAATTGGTCAGCGATAAACGGGTTACCGATCGACCTCATATCACTATCGTGCATAAAGCCGGCCTGCCCGCGGACGCGGACCTTTGGGAACGGTGCACCGGGCTTGACCGATTGCCGGTGCCGCCTTTCTTCTCATTCACTCTCGGACACCTTGTTTGGAATGACAAGGTTATGGCATTGACCGTCGACGACTTGGAACTTGCCAAAGAACTCAACAACGATGCTGATCCAGGACAAGAAAAGCATGAGTTCATCTCGAAATTGCCCGCCGAGGTTAGAGACAGCCTTCATATCACGGTCGGGACCCTCAACGCCGACGTCCTATCATACGAAGCAAAGGGTCTCGTGGAGGTCTGGCGAAAAGGAAATCGGACCGGGATCGGTTCACTAGAGCTGGAAGGGTTGTCGGCCATGGGGAGGCTGAAGGGATTGATGTCATGATACCACCATTGGGAGCCACTCGAACCGTATCACCACCACTCACCGCATTGCCTGGGCGCAGGCCAAAAAAAAAATGGATATTCACCTGCATGAATGTATATACATACGTGCTACGTACAATATATATACTGGTCCTGAATTGTCGGCGTGAGCGTAGTTACATGACCCGACCAACCCGAAAATTGTAGAGTAGGCTACCTACATACGGCCCAACGTCCCTCAAAGTGACGATTCGGCCAACATTAGAGGACCACGGTTCCCCCTTCGGAAGATGAACGTTTGAACCCAATCCTGTTGTCCATGATCCTAGACCCCTCGATCGATCGGCAGGGATGCTGACTCATCAGCATATATGCGCGTCGGAAAGGTATATAAACCCCCATGGCATACCTCGAGGTCGAAACGTGTAACTTGTGTCCCCCTTGTCTTCCCCTAAACCATCATATCGACACTCTCCAAATACGTCCCGGCGTCATGTTTGCACACTACTACTGACCCGACGTTCGCGTCAAGTTGACATGGGCAAGCCGCACCGTATGTCCGTATCCAGATTCCAGATCCCCTACAAGGTTCGTTTCTTCCTCTGGCGCACACGGGTGTATTCGCGCCTGCCTCGAGAATGGATGTAACGCTGGTCTTCCCCAGATGTCTGTAGCCGAGGTAAATCATTCTTTGCTTCATGAGCTAGATCTGGTATTCTCTTCGTCATCTGGAAGTGATTGCGCGTGAGATCTTGCGGCGGTAGGACTGACGAGACTGTTCACCTTACTTCATGATGTATCGGGTAGAGCGCAGGCATCTCGCAACTCTCGCAAGATCGCACGCGTGGAGGGTCGTTCAGGTTACTGCTACGCGCTTGCCACAAATCTTCGGACGCAGAATAGGAACTCGACTCCGTGTTCTGCTCGGCGGCCGCTTGCCAATCGACTGCATCATACGGTGCAACGTGCGGAATCCAATGCTTGTGTACCTCTGTCTGGATTGAACCATAAATTTGCGCCTCGGCGGTACATTCTCCTTTCGTCGTCGGAACATTCAAGATTCCGCGAGGACTCCGAGCGTAAATCAACTTCGTTATCCGATCGCTACCGCTGTTTTGTGTGATCATCAACGAATGGTTTTGCCTGCTATAGCAACATCAACCATAAATCTGGTGAAATGCCATCACGCGACAAGTACGGTTTACCGATGGAACACTACCAGAGATGCAGCCCAGTCGACACGTGTGGCGTATCCAACGATTGGGAACGCGTCATGTTGTGTGAGAGTTGGGGTATAGGTAAGTCCGGCGTAACGGATATGAGGACTTGCAGATGATTAGGTGAGTAATAGGAGTTGCTCCTGACGATGTTGGAATTAACACAGAGAAGCGGCAACTGGGGCTCTAGGGAGCGCGAAGCGCGACCCTAGAAGTAAGTCAGTGTGCTAGGAGAGGACAACCCGGGCTGTCAGTCCTGGTTGCTGTGTCCGTCAGGCACCCTTCTCCGAGGCTCAGGGCCGTGTACGGTACGCGCATGGCCAGATGAAGGGGCGGTTCAGGGCGTGCGGTTTCGAGCCTCGGCGAAAGCTCTTGTCAGGGGGGTACCACTACCCTGGGGGTGAAGGAGGCTTCTAATTATCAGCAGAGCCGCCATCAGTGACCTGAGATGAGATATGATCCCACGGGCTAACCGAACTATCAGGACCCTTTCGGGTCCCGCCAACATTTGCTCGTTCCCATGCGGTACCATCATCCACGCCGTAACTAGCCGGAATGGATTCCGTCCCAAGGTTGGGATTCAATAAGCAACGCTAAAAGGAAGGACCACTCATCTCATCACAGGATCTGCAACACCGGTGTGTGTTTTATATTCCTGATGCACAGTCCGTGCGAGACGTGCGATCAACTGTAACGCGCAAGCATAGTTCAACTGAAGCGAGGGCAGGCGATGGCACAGCCATCGATGGTGTAGAAGTTGGCGAGCCAACACTCGAATGGATTCGGTTTCTGAGCTGTCCTCGGGGGTGATGCCACCAGGCGAATTGAAGAGATTACGAATCCAAGGATACACAAGGACAAGCTTGCGTGGTTCCGCCAGCGGAAGTAAGTCTGCCGTCTTGGTTGAGCATAGATATCTTGGTGGAATAGACGTTCCCTTGATCAATGGTGGGTTTTCGGACGCAGAGCGTGGTACATGGGAGATGGACGACAACGATTGGCGAAAACGTGCTAGATGGGTAGTCCGATCATAGATCCCCAGGGCCTCAGTTTGGGCTAATGCCTCTGATATTCTCGCGACGCGTGTTTCCACGTCAGCCTTGTGAAATGGAAGGGGGTGTGAGAGGTATTCTGTGGTGTGGGTGGAAGACCAGTTAGCGACGAGTTCCTGGTCCAAGCGAGCACGATAACTTCACCCCGTAGCCACGTCTTCTGCAAAAGGTTGCCGAACGCAACTCCTCTCCCACCGCAGTTTGGCCTCATGTTACCTTTGAATACGCCGTTCAAAGAGATATGCGACGTCTTCCTTCAAACGTCGCATTGAGCGTTGACACTAAACGTTGTTTCTCAGGAAACCCTCAGGGGAACAAGACAAAAGTGAGGATAGTTTCAGGGGGGGATCTGGATGGCGTTCGGCAGCTCCCACATGGTAGCAGGGTCTCTGGTCGATCCGGATAACGGGCTTCCATTCGCAACCGTAGAATCGGATAACCTCGGGTGCGACAGGAGGCTCTTGAATCATGCGGATCCAGAGGTAATTAGTGATATACCCTAACACCGGCAGAGATGGTACATTTGCAAGTGTGGCCGCTAATTCCTCGTACCACCTATAATGGTAATGGCTTGTACACTGGAGGTGAGTGACTGGTTCAGCAACGACCCGGAAGTCGCATCGACACAATACGCGTCACATGCCCAGCGATGACCGATCTTGCGCGAAGCTTCTCGTTAGGAGATCAGGCTGCAATTTTCCATTGATCAGGTCAACATCCTGGAATGACGGGTGCTGAATTCCCTCCACAGACGTGGGAGAACATGACGTATTGGAAATATCGTGGGACGACCTGTACGATACAACGCGTGCCTAATCGACCGTCTTGGGGTCATCGCCGAGATAAACTCTAAAGGTCGGTTCCCCTTGGAATGTCCGCCATTCACATGGGTAACCACAAAGGTAACCGGTCCTGATATCGATCAGCACGAGTGGACACATTCGGAAGATTGCACGAACCTCATCAACCGCCACAGTCGTTTGGCGTGGTGAGATATAGATATAGATATAGTGTTCGTGCGTCTCTTCGGTACATAACCTTCAGAGCAGAATAGGAGATGGGCATACCACAATTAGTCTCTTGATCAGGGGCTCCGTTTCACACCAAGACACGGCAGTCCGCTGATGTCGTAGGGCCCGAGTTTGAAAGCCTAATCTGGGTTTTAAATTAGCGCTACAGTAAGTGCTAAGAGTGTAGCGCGCTCCGCGCAATTAATTAATTAAATTGATATTTTGGTGGTACGGCCGAGAGAGGATTGCATAATGGTCTTGTTAATTGAGTTGATATCTTGGTGGTACAGCCATACCCCAAGTGCCAAGACATGCAGGGGATGAGGGGTAATACGACAGAGTATTGCATAATGGTTTCGTCCTGGTTTAGTTCATTGCCAAGACGGCAATGCTTGTGCATCCCATGATACATTTCGTGGAATTTCATGAAGAGCAATTCGCCCTCACGTCAACCAACTTGGTCAGATGAAAGTGCACTGCCAATCTAGTCCCCTGAGTCGCTCGAACCTTCTTGCTCAGGGTTTTGACCAGCTTGAGAGCGTCCGTGATCGCCTGCATACAGCCCAATACTTGGCACTGATATTGTTGAAATTTGATTCGAGCATGTCAAAGAACCAGCCAAATATATTCAAGGGAGTATTGGCGAACAAAACGGAATCGCGGAAGGAGAGCTTACCAGTGAGATCATCGACAGACGAATATGATTTACGATGAGGCTGGAACTCGTACACGTTGAAATATCTGGACTCCATTGTCGCAGTCTCCCTCTTTCACGTACATGCTAATACCATAAAGAGGATGCATTTGTGCCTGCGAAAAAACCTCAGTGTTGATGTTCGCAAATAGGATCAGTATCATATCTACATTATTATAGTGATGCATTGGGCCTGGCCTGGCCTGGCCTGAAACCCCTGGCTTGGGTCTGACTTTAGAGGGTCCGGGCCTACTTAAAGCTTGGGCCACGTCACTCCACAAGAGGACAAAAATTGACTTAAAAATGAAAATAAAAAAACCTTGGGCCAGGCCCAGATGGTGGGCTCGGGCCTGCTATAGTAGTAAATTTTAGGCACACCTTGACGGACGAAGAAGACCCACCTGGGACATCTCCAGGCCATTCCCCACCACTCTCGGACCCATCCAAACGACCATGCAACGAAGAGACCGAGCGCAATGAGGCGCGAAAGTGGTGGACGTGGACGCGCAGAACGAAGCGGGCAGCGATTGAGATGTACCGGGAGAACCCTACAGTGGCCAGGAATGCTCTGAAGGCGATGTGAAGCGGTGCATCGACGATACGAACGCGTCAGGTCGATGTAGAGACCCGCCAGCAGGCTGTGTAGGCAAGCGAGAATAGTTACATAATTGGAACGATCGGAAGCGACGGTAGTATAGCACGAGCGCGACTTAGGACCATATCGGGTAACCGCTCGAGCGCAATAACTTCGAGACGCGCCTCTCATCCATGCTCGTATAGAATTTCAGTTGTTCTTGGGAACATCCAGTCAGGTGTATTGTATGTAGTCTTGTGCAAGCTGCCTAATTTAGGGTTGCTACTACTGAGGAGCCCTAGCCTGGGCCCGAGGCTTGGGCCTACAGATATCCCAGGCCAGGCCCGACGCATCACTATTTGTAACTCCACGAGAACGAGAACGGCTTCAAGTATGTGTTCCGATATTTGCGTCATGTCAAACGGTCCAACGACACGATTTTTCACGGGATCGAGTGGCTTTGGTGTGCCACATCATAATAGGCGCTGGTGGCAGTCACGCATCGGGCTGATAAGCAACCCACCTGAAAGATGTGCCCGTGTCCGAAGATTTGCATGAAGGGACTGGATAATCTCCTGGGGATTGTCCTTTTCCTTTTTTCATCTCCTGGACTGAGGGTTTCTCCGCAGTTAGTCAGGCCCGGCAATTGAGATCAGTCGGGGCTGTCACATGTACTAGTACTATAGTAGCTATGTACTCGTTACGCGGGTGGCAATATGGTTCAATGCCTTTAGTGAGAACCTCATCGCAAACCTGGCCGAGTCTGGACCAGGACGATGATGAACAAAAAGATCTGGTGCGAGGTGGACTCGGAACAGCTAGGAAGTCAACTTGTGCCATGTTTATGTCTGTGAGTCTGTGACGTTCCCCCCTTTCCTCGCTCGTGTTCTCGACCCTATTGACTCTCCAACTTACATGCGGATCTTCCTTCATCTGACCTCAGATCTGCGCACTCTGACACAAATTTTGCGCAGACATCGGTGGTATCAGGCAAGAAAATCCTCGTACGCATAGCCAAATATACACCATTCACCTGCAGCGTTATCTGTTCCCACAATAGAATGGCCAGAACTATGACAGAGCGCCGTGTAATGATGAGACTGAGTCATTCGATCTTGGTTTTGTTGGCTCCCATGGCAAATTGCTCCGATATACCGAGAAACATGAATATCAAATTGATCGTGGGCGATAATGGGCGCTTGAGACGAGCAGTCAGATCTTTAGAAGCCAGAACCGATACTGATAACGCTTACGCAACATCCAATACATGGGACCTGCATGTCACATCTGTCCATCTAAAAATCGGCGCTGAAGCCTGAATCATGGTCATGGAGATACCCGCGTACTGTTAGCATCGCAATTACAAAGAAGTAATAAGGTTGTTTCTGGATGTTCCTTTACTCGTCGAACTGTCAAACTCCGGCGACAAACAACCCGATTTGTATACCACCTTCTGCTCAGTTTTGTAACAATAGGAAGTAGCTTGGGGCGGATGTCAGACACCCTCGGGGCTAACTTATGTTACAGCTGAATTCGAAACATTAGACCGCTCTCGCAAATGCAGCACTTGGTTTTCGGTTTACACCAGTTTATCGAACAAATAATACTGACCGATCTTGACTATGTTATCTCGGACGTGTCAATCTCCGAGCGCACGATGTGCGTCGTCTGACTCCGATCGTGACGGTCTGAGTCATTGAGCAGCAGCGTTGAGAACATCCCACTGGCAGGCTGCAGTGCTCATTTTATAGATTCGCAGCCTTCATTATTTCACTCAATAATGCGAAGTTCAGCATTGTTGACACACTAGCTAGGTAGTGGTCGTAGTTTCATGGTTCGTACACTGTCGATCCCAGTGACACGAGCAATTTGCCTGGCCTCATATGGCCAACATTGTCACTGATCTGCAAAGACAGTATGTGACGTTATCGCCTGACGACTCTACCATGGGCCTTTGAGAGCTGTGATTGGAGGATGCTAGTAAAAAGGGAAATTATCAGTCCGCGACTCGCCAAACTTTTCACAAAAGTACACTATTCCATTTTCGCGCACCCTCAAGGCCCAAATGCTCGGCTAATGGCCCTCGACTTTGGACGTGCACGCAGAATATGACGTTGATTGCCATGCGCACCATTCCGTCGTCTTGTTGGATTCGAAGCAGAGATCAGTGGAAGCACTGCGACAACCCGATCAGGAATAACCTTGTTTGTTCGATAAACTGGTGTAAACCAAAAACTAAGTGCTGCGTCCGCAAAAGCAGTTTACAGCTAGATCCACGGATAATGTTATACCGCTGTCGTGTGTGTTCCACTTAGCTTTGGGTCTACCTTAGTTTACTGGACAAATAGCACTTTTCCTAATATTTCCGGCTTGCTCGGACAAAAAATCTCTTGGTCCCAATCTCCACGATTCGTTCAAGTTGGACTGTATGTTTATTGACTCCAGCGATCCAAGAGATCTCGCTGGGACTCACATGGTGACAATTTGCTCTTTTGCAGCTCAGTGCATTGATGTATCGGCAATTTCCGACCATTTCTTGAGTTCAAGTCGAGCAAAGACCTGAGACAAGCTCAGAGGCGTAGTAAACCGGATTAGGAATATGCTATGTGTCCCGTAGAGTATAGAGGTAAACCCAAAGGGTCGAAGCTAAGTGGGACACGGGCGAAAGGGGTCTAATATTTTGGATCTAGACCTAGCTGTAATGTTTTGAATTGTTGCCAGAGCCGCATCTGAATCGAATATGGAATTAACATGTTGCCCGCGAAGTCGATTGTCATAGGGACCCTGGACCATAGCGTGATCACACGGTCACACCGGCTGAGGCTGTGGTACTTACTCCCACATGCGGGTGCAAAGATGGAACAATCCGGACGGGACTCCGCGTGCCTCGCCCATGTCGCGGAGATGAAGGCGTTACAACTGAGGTAAGTACTTCAAGACAACTTCACTGCCGTTTCTCCGCCTGTACTATGCACGACACTGCATAAGATCGACCTCGTGACAAAATAAAGCGTCAAGGGTATCTATCAGTAGGTCACGGAAGCCGGATGTGACCACAATATCTCGCATGACCGTCGCAGGCTGAGATTGAACTTAGGGTTAGTCGCCCAAGAATCCGAGGTTTCGGAAGATCATAGGAGTATTAGTAGTAAATGATACCATCCGTTTGCATGCACAGGAATGAAGTGACAGATTCAGACAAAAGCGTTCCAATCTGATGTCGGTCCAGGGGACCACGAAACTTTGTTGGTCACTCAGGGCGGTGAGCTGATCGCTGAGGGTCCAAACCGACGCGAGCCGAGATCCCCTGCGAACGGGTTGACTTAAAGTAGACTGCGTCGCGAGGTCAGTGGGAACCAGGAGAAAGTCCACTGACAGGATGTGAGACTTGGGAAACCTTGCTACGCAGCGGATGAGGGAGCGAGTTACGATCCGCTTTACCCCACTGCAACACCTGGCGTGGCATTGGTGTTCATGAATTTTTCGTGCTGGACTGGTTTCCGCGTGAGTCGTGGCGGACGCCACCGATGCCATCGAATAGGACATCTGATTACCAATCGCAGCTCAGTCTGCACTTGGAGCGTAAGATAGAGATGGCACAAAGCTTGGCTTCGTTTCGCTTCGTTTCGTCTCACGGAAAGAATTTATCGTTTCGGATCCTTATGTGACATCCAAATCGGTGCATATCGATTAATAAATAATTTTTAACAGGCTATCTCATCATATAGCCGGGCTAGCTTACTAAGATGAAAGGTCCAAAAAGAGACAAAACAGTCACGTTGTCGTGCGAAGCCGCTCACCCCCCTTAAATTTACCCAGACTAATCATATATGGACATGGACATATTATTGAAAATGAAATTACCCATAAACATTATCCTTATTGTCGTATATTTTACAGTAATGATATCCAAAACAAGATTTAGAGTATGATCAGAATATTGTGCAGATATACCATTGCTATGCTTGAATCTCGTCACCGTGTACTTCACCCTCACGCGGCATAACCGCTGTCGAGACCAGACCCGTGCCAACCTTGTTTCAAGCCCGTTTTTGGATCCGGTTCTATTCCTCACTTGTCACTTGATGTTTCCTGGGCCTTATGACACGTTCCTTCCGCATAGGAGTTATTGTCACCGGGAGGCGAACGTCCGTCCTATAAGAAGCTGAGCAAGGACCCATGATTTTAATCCCATCCGCGACCCCTCCCCCGTTAAATTGCTATCATGAAGAACCTGCCAATTGAACTCGTCGGTGTCGTGGTCGAGAACATATCATCTACCTCTGATCTCCTTTCACTGCGATCCGTCAACTCTACTTGCCATCATCTTGTCACGCCACACGTATTCCGCAAGATACATATCTTCAATAGCATAGAAAGCGCACAAAAATGTCGAAGCATCCTTGCCTCTCCCTCTCTCGCCACTCACGTACGCGAGGTTGTCTATGATCACCGCGATCACGCGCGATTTTGTCTTCTTCCAGCTGGCGCTCAGGGTAATGTTCTTTGTAGAGCGGTTTCCCTTTCCTAGCAACTAACATTGTCTGCAGGCGTCTGTGATGAACTCGAGATCGCAGAACTTGAAGACGTTCTCACAGAGACCTTCTGTTCGCTTTCAGGTTTCAAGAGCCTCGAGAGCATCGTCCTCAGCTTTTGGCCTTCATTCCGCTCTCAATATGGCTCAGAAATCCACGAACACCCTTTTTGGTTTACCAACCGTCAGATCGCCGTGTTACATGCAGTTCATCATGCGATAAAGTCATCCCGCATTCGCTCGCTCACGCTGAACAACGTCATTCTAATGTCGTCAGCCTGTTACGACTTTGTCTTGTCTGTGACGAAGTCTCCCTTGCATCACTTCTCCATGTCCGTCGTCGCGAACTCAGAGCTTGGTGCCTGGTCAGGCTCTAAATCTCTCAATGGTTCACTCAGCTCGCTGCTTCCACCCTCGAATGCCAACCTAAAATCCCTTGTCTTACGGAGTCCTCAAGGTCTCTATCACAGTCTCAACACACAGCTTGGCTCTTCCCATTACCCTGCACTCGAGACACTCGTTCTTGAAAACATTGTCTTCGATCCTACTTCCTCTGCTGGTGGGATTGAGGAGTTCATCGTTCGTCACAAGGCGAGCTTGCGTCGTCTGGTGCTTCGCTCGTGTTCTAGCTATGTGCCCAGCATAACAACCCCTATCCGGAGGTGGTCCACGATTTGGAAGCGCCTTCAAGAGGAGCTCGTCTCCCTCACAGAGGTAGTGGTCGGCGATGCCCGCCAGGGTTACGCGTTACTCGACGGTACCCGTGGATACATCCCACACCCGTCACTTCCGGTGACTCCTGCTGAGCTTGCCGAAGAGGATGAAGAACTTTACTTGCAATTTAGCGACCGTGTGAATCTCCGATCGATTCTCGCTAAAAAATATCTTTGAACGTTCTTTTCGTCGTTTCGTCTTTTCGGCTTCTTGTCCACTCATACTCCCTAGTTCCATTCCTTTTGGCCGTGATGGGCAGCCGCTTTGACTGCTAAGATCCTTGCCCTGTATTACAACAACCGTGTGACTTTTTTTGTTCAAATTTCTCTCTATAGTATGTTCGGCACACACTTGTAGAATGATTGATGTAATATATCAATGCATAAATACCTCCATGATTCCCTGGATAGCAAATCTCTAACTAGTATGAGCAGAGGGTTTTCTTGATGCCATGAGTCTATTGAAAGATAGCTTGATGTAGTAGAGATAAAATTCAACTTATCTCTTCACCCGATTATACATAAACTACGAATCTTCACTCCCAGTGACTGAGTGGCGCCGGGCGCCTTATAGAAAATAAAACAATGAATGACGCATGAACGAACCGCAGTCACATAAACGCCGACGCACCCCATCTAGCAGCCATTAACAAGATTTATCATTGAACGACGGGTATACTAATTCCGTTGTAAGAGCTGCGTGTAGGTTGGCGCGGAATGAACATCATTCAGGGAAACCTTCTCCGCAGTAGTTTGACGCACGACTTCGGAAGACGTAATACATTCCTGGCAAGTACTATGCTGCACTCAGTGACGATACGTCTTCCGCCGCAGCAGCTTCGGTCGAAGAATATTACGAATGCGTGTCCGCAGCAACCGAACATCGCAATCGAATGTTTCAAGAATGCAGGGGTTATCAACGTTCCATTCAAAAGGCGCGAGATATTATTAGGGTCACACTCCACATATGCTGCGGGTGTTGTAATCGAAGTATGACTTTGAGACTGAGATCGCTCGCGTGGATCAGGTGACCGGGTGCAACGGGATGTCCCGGATGTCGCGTGTCACCAATATTTTCGCGAGGTCTGCCTTATCGATTGCTGTCTGTACAGAATATTGGTGCTGTATACACTGGGGCGGTTTTCCGACCGACTTTTTCGCGAATGTTTTTAATCGAGATTCGAAGGCGAACTCCTGATCCGCGGCGGGCTTACTAGTATATTTTTATCGACGTTACAACACACCACGGAGTGGGAGATATGCTCGTCCGTTAACAAAAACAAATTGAACCTTCTCCGTCCGCAGCACCGCACAATTACAAATGTCGTTGTAAGTAAAAGTCTTTCGCCGCGTCTCGAACGCCTTTTGTAGGGAGGGTCGTTTTGATTTCTCGGTCCGACGTAACGGGGGACAAGGTGGCAGTGGCTTACCCTTCCCTCGCTCTGCTTTTTTTTTTCCACGTAGAACTGCTTTCATAACTTTCCTCAAGTCATTTGAGAGTTCAGATTGGAGGAAGGCTGACGAAAAAGGAAACGACTGTTTGCTGGCTATCTATTAGTATAATCCGAAAAAAATTACGTGGCAGTGCAGCTGCAAATCGGCACCGCTATGTAAATTTCGAGAAGGAAAATTTGTGCGTACTTCATAGTCCCGAGCTGATGCGGGATGATAGGATAGGAGCGGACGGTGTCCCATGGTAAGCTTGTCAGGCTTCCAAGCCAGCTCGGTTAGACTTACATTGTACATCTCCGGGAGCGAACCTGGTATCTTGATCAGACGATGCTCAGAACACCGTCAATTGTAACCCTTTGAAGCACTGCAGTGTTGGTTGTATCGGGTGAGATGCCTGTATAACACCTGTACAAACAAACTCAGATTGGCACTGCGTGCTAGTCGGTAGGCCTGTCACATGATGTATCACTAGGCTGTTCTGGAGGTGATTGTGAAACTTTCCGCGAAAACCGGTCATCGGATATGAGAGGGTGTAGTATTTTTCCCGAACTACGCCAATAAAAGGTGTTCTAAACTTATGGTAATAGATAGTCACGTGATATCGAAGGAATTGGTCTCCCGCTATTTGTGTGGGATACTTTCTTCCTGGAGAACTGTTTTTCTTTTTCTTCCAAGATCCAGATAGATACCAAGACCAACTTCAATACTTAACTAAGAAATCACCGGGGAGGGGGTTGGATAAAAAACTGATCTAAGCGGTCTCCTTTGAGATGTTATCAACAAGGAAGTACTGGTGTTAAGTTCATCGATAGCAGCTGACAAACGATCTCAGACGCGTAGATTCTCATGAAACGTTGTTTGTCGAATGTAACGATGCTGAGGTAGTTTCTAGGGTATGTACAAATTTGTTACAGTCACCGCTTCACACCGCTATTTCCGTTTGGTCGAGCGCAGACGGAGGCGTGCATGTCGTCACAAGTGGATACCGGTAACATATCATTGGGAACGAATAGGCCCATCTGATTGGGTCCGAGTTTGTCTCAAAGATTTCGTTACGCCCAATTTTAACCAAACGACATTGTTCTAGATCTGAATTACAAGGTAACCGAATCGACTTACACAGACCTAACGTTCGTGTTTTCAAATATTATCAAAGCACGATCCAAATAATAATTGCACTGTTGGGGAGGGGCGTATCGGAGGCACTGTATGAGGGGTGGAAAATAAAATGAAATGGGGTGAGTCAGTAAGTAAACCTTTTCTGTCCGCGATAAGGATTTGGATATTACGGCGCGTACCCTCGAGGCCATCCATTTTCTCAGAGTTATGATGGATTATGCCCTAGGCTGGCAAGATTAAAGGTGTCGTGGCCCGTCAAGAAGAGAGACAGCCATAATTTTTGCCTCTTGAGGATACCCCCCAGTGATCAAAAGGCGAAGCAACAAAGACAATTGACCGTATCGCGTAAAGCCCTGCAAATCGCTTCACTTACAAGCTTGATTCGTCGGACACTCCACATGCGGGGCTCACTGCATCAGTTTTCAAAAGTTTGAAAAATTCGCATATGCAATTGTGACCATCGTCCACAACGAGGGTTTGTCAAACTTACGATTGGAAAACATTCTCCCTACCCAAACGACTTCTGGAAACATCTGGTGAATAATATTTAGCCGGAGAATAAGCAGCAGTGTTGGTCGCGTCGCCGACGGGACTTGGCCTTCCTACACTTGAACCCACGCGTAGTGATCATATCTCATTTGAGATGAAAGATTCGACGAAAACGTGAACAGCTTGTTCCTGTTCGCACCTGTGGGGTTGCTTGAATTCAAATACACTCCCCCAACATCATTCGGCGACCACAACGAACAGATAGCGGACATCTCCACTTCCAATCAGCGTTGTAAAACCGGATATGCTTGTCGGCGACATCAACCATCGTGCCAATTTCAGAATATCTTTCAGGGATAGCAATGCTTACCCTTGAGATACGTGCGTGCTTTCATCAAACCCCTCACTTCACTGCTGCTGAAACATCCACGTTGATTATTGAAGAGCGATACCGAAGGTCCACGAACAAGTACGCGCAATCCATTGCATCCCCCGATTTCTCCGTTGCGTGAGCTTTTACAGTGTCTTGGGATTGACTGGGTAGGCAGGGGCAGTCCTTGTTTCTGTAGATCGAAGTTACTTCCCGGGAAGTTCATCTGGGCACTCAATCGGACGTCTTGCATACTTCCTGCTCGGCTGAAAATCTGGCCCACGGCCTACCCCACCGTTCCAAGGCCAATACGCAATCGACAGAAATGATGAAACCGCCGGCTTGCTGCTTCCGGAGATAACATAACTGGGAAACATTGATCTGCTCCACTTAGGAGGCACCGTAAGAGGCTGATGAAATGTGCACCAGAGAATGCGACCATGACAATCGTGTTCCAGAACCCGTAAGTGGACAAGAGAGATGACAATGAGGATAATGACATACACGATGCATGCCATGCTGGAAATACATAGTACAATGAACTGACGAAGGAACGTCCAGTCACAGCGATTCCACGACCAACGTGTAACTCTTCTTTCCGCTCATCCCGATCGGCCGTACGTGAAGTATCACTCTGAGCTTGCGCCGCTCGAACGCACATTGATTCCATATCTGGATGAGCGCATGGACTTCCTCCACTGGGCTTCGTGCGAAACGCCCGTCGTAGACTGCACCGAGGGCGCGCGGGGGAAAGATGCGATGGGCGAGCAAGGGTGCGACGGGTACGCGCGATCCTACGGCACTGGAGCCCTCATTCGAGAGACGCGCCGCGATACCGAGGTCTTCGAGAAACCGGACCCAGTCTGCGCGGTTTATGCCATGTTTCTCGAATATGTTGTGGGGATAGAGCACGCGAAATCCGTCTGTGACCTTGTCGCTGGCCGCAGGAATGCGAAAGGGTGGGAAATCGTGGGATCTGATGCGTAGTGGGGAGGGAGTGGAGAAACAGAGTGGGGGTGGATCGAGGGGACGTCTATGCTGCAGCGGCGAGGATGAGAGATCCTCGAAATGTGGTTCCCATGGTGGAGGATCGTCGAATGAGGATGATTCGTGCTGGCAGACAGTTGGTGTCAGCCTCACATTGGCTGCCAGACTTCTGTCAGCTGGCGGTTGCTCCAATAAGAACTGAATATGCGAATCGAGTGTCGAGTGTGACATGTCTACAGGTACAACGTTCCCCAAGTCAACACCGACGACGATATAGTGATGATGCAGTACATACCTTTTGCAAAGGCTACATGACGGTGCAGGAGTAAGGTCAACACGTGCCGTGGCCATTAAGCGCTTTGTAGTCAAACTCAAGTCAGATTTCTTTCCACCTCTCTAAACTTTTGTATTTCATCCACGAACGAGGACGACGACGCTCAGCGCAGAGCAGTGACCATGCGTCCACTCACGCTTCATGTCTCTGCTCTCAGCGACTCCGAATACGACCTCTACACCGCGTCGCTCAACGATCTCGCCACAGACTCCACTGACGGCAACACCAACATCCCAAGGACCACCCACGTCCGTGACGACGCTCGCTACGAGCGAACGTCTGTTGGCGTACGCGAAGCACGAGCATGGCTCCGCGGCAGATACTCTGATCTCCCAGCGTCCGACATCGATGTTGTCAGTTTCTGGCATTATGCTAACCCGTTCCAACACAACTAACACCACTCTCCCGCTCTTTCCCAAAACTTTTTATAATAGATCCTCAAAATTTTCTGTCCCAAGATGTTGCCCGCAGACACGCTCACAGGTGGCCAATTTTTTGCTGCGCTTCGTCTCGTTATACACGCCGGGTCAGGTAAAGGGGTTGACCGAGCGCTTGCATTCGTACAGGGTACGTCTATCTCAACCGATGATCGGATATCAATGCTTCTTCTTCGTATCTTACCTTTACACAACACGGCCGGCTTGCTTATCATAACCCTATATAGCATCTCCGAAATCAGCCAAAGCTCCAGAGGTCTCGCGACCACTCTCCCCTCCCAAACGACCCGTCCAAGCACCTCCATCACACCCTGACCGTCAGAAACTACCCCCGCTCACCACCTCATCCCCAGAAACGAACCCATTCATACGTAGATCGATGGAACACGCTACGGCGCCCGTGCCACCCGTAGATCCAGAAGCCGTACCCGTATTTTCCCAGCAACGCCTCAACAAGATTAGTCACAACCCGTTTCTCGCTCGCGACAAACCCGACATCGGTGCGGACAAGACCGTACCGCCCGGGAATGTTTCGAATCATGGTAAACTCCCGCCGTTACCTCCTCGCAAGCCCGCGTTGCTCGCAGCCCCTCCCCGTCGACCCTCGGAGGCCGTTCCGATGCCGAGCACGTCGACGGCGAGTCTCACGATGCCTTGCGGTCCCCCTCTGATTCCTATGAAACCAACACATGTGATGAGCCCCCTCATGAGACAGTCGCTCGAAGCGAGTAAACACGCGCAGTCGATGAAACGCGCCGAAGAACAACTCGATCGAGAACGTGTCCTCCAGATCCTCAAAACGACATCGTCCAGTTCCTCCACCAGCAACACCACGCGAATGCGGCCTCGCAGCCTCAGTCCCTCCAAACAGATCGAACAGCTGCCCAACGGGCACGTCTCCGGGTCTGTCTCCGGGGGGTCAGACGACGCGACATGCGTTCCACCCCTGCCGCGGCGACGGAAACCAAGTCTACCCTCGTCGACATCGAGTTCGGTGTTGTCGCTCGAACAGGTGGCGAGTGCGACGCTTCCATCGCCGATTGCTTCGCCGTTCAGACCACCACTACCCAGCCGAGACATGCTCGCCCTCGGTGTGTCGACGATATACACCGACTGCTCCGGCCTATCCGCTGTCCCCGGTTCTGGGCCGGTACCGCCTCCGAAGCACCCACACCGCCGACCGTCCACATCAACAGAGCCCAACGTGAATGACTCCCGGTCGTCCTCCCCCTCCTCGCCACGTGTCGCGCGTTCCAAATCTGTCACGTCCTCGTCGTCAGTCCCGCCTCCACCTCCCCGACGGAAACGTCCAGAAAGCATGCAATTGACGCCCACGTCAGCCATGGGTGGCGACCTTCCTACCTTCCCCCCTGTCCTACCCGCGCACACACGGACGCACGGACGCACGGCCTCGTTCCAAGGCCTCTCTCGCCATCTCTCGCTCACGCGCGATAGGGAACGAGAACCATCCGATCCGTCGCCTATCGCTAATATCCAAAAAACGCTCACCAATCTCCACCTCAAAGCACAGCCCAAATTCGACGCCGTCCGATACAAGGCAGAGGCGGGAATCAGCAAGCGGGGATACGTCCATCACGCGCAGCTTGGCGGGATCCGGTGGCGTGAAGAAGGCGAACAAGGGTTGATGACAGACACTCGGTGGGCTGCCAATGTCGACTGGGACCCGGATTCTGAGCCGACGACAGATGACGAACCAAGTTCGGGAGAGGGCCGAGGCGCGCGGATGACAACGACAAGTACAGGTCGAAATCGGAATTTCTTGACAGAATCCGACAATCTTAAATTGCCCATGGGGGAGGGTTGGAAACCGTTATGACTTCATGGGTAAAACGTGATAATAGCAGCTACAGAGCAGGTACTCGGTATTTGTGTATTATGCAGCAATGGGTAACACTGAGAATGATACCTAGCGAGTGGTGTATAAATAATCCACGAGAAAATAGCGCGAAATCAAGTAAGTAGACATTTTGGATGTTGCGGATTTCTGTTCGTGTGTGGGTATTTGTGGATATCCATCCTTCAGCATCACCTAATCTGAATTATTTGGTTAAGCATAACTCGTAAAAAAACAAGTGATCGGGAGAGTGCCCCCATACCAGGTTGGCTCTCTTAAGCTGCGCTTGTAGGATCCCATCGCGTACTAAACCAATCAGAGTTAAACATGCCGAGGGAAGCAGCAAAAAAGAGGCGTCTACATACCAGATATCAACGTCTGCGCCGTCGTTAGTGTATCCTGTTTGTTCAAACAACATGAGCCAGCACGAGATCAACCAAACAATAAATAGAAGAGGAAATCGACTCAACGATGACCGACGTTGGGTAAATATGACACATGCGCGGCTCCGGGGAGTTGTTTTTGACGGTATCCTTGAATTTCTGACGGAGGTCTAAATAGAAAACAAGCGTCAAGGTGTCATCAGTCTTCATGAGACACCTCGTGAGGTGGCTTAATAGCCAACAAAGATGGAGTGACAAGTGGCACACGTACACTTGACGACGGATTGGGTATCATTGGGGCGGTCCCCGTATGAAGGTAGATACCGGTTCACCATGACGCCGTTCGCAATCTTTTTTTCTAAGATGTCGATCTTGTTGAGGAAGATGATGAGGGTCGTCTGGCTCAGGAGCTTGGACGAACAGATGGCTTTCCATAGGATGAACGAGTCTTCGAGACGGTTCACCCTTGGATCTTCTTGTAATCGTTCGTCGAAGCATGATATAGGAGCTAGAAAGATGATTGCATTCACTTGATCAAAGTACGGCAGCCACGCGTGACGCTACGAAATCGTAAGCGATCAATGACGGCGGTATAGAATGGAGAGGGGGGGAAGTAGAATTACCTGGGTACGCGAGCCGCCAACATCATAAATCTTCCACGTTTGGGATTCTCCATCTGGAAGGAAGTCTCTCGCTTTGATGTGGAGCAACGAGAACAACCACATACCTTCTGAAACGTCCAGCTCATGTTCCTGAATATCTAGTGTACGTAGGCGCGCACGGACGATATCGTCGTCTGTCGGTTCATAATTACGAGCGGCGAGACGCTCTGAGTTGTCTAGAAAACTGAAGATCATGTACGACTTAACAAACGACGCATCAAGAAGAAAAAGAGGACAGGACAAACAAACTGGCAGAGTCCTCTAGACGGATTTTGTATTTTTGCAGCATCTCGCGAATGACACGATCCGCCCACAGTGCTATTATGTCATTTTTGCAGCTCGCGATAACTTCGATGGCATCTTGACTGCTCACGCCGTCATGTTTAATCGGTCTGCGGGGGCTCCCTGAGTCATCTATGCGAGAAGCCTGCAGGTAACTGCGCCAGTTGCGAGATCGAACATAGAATTCGGAGGACGTCCTAGGAGAGAGCCTGGGTGACGTCTGGGGAGAGCGCTCTAACATATCCTCAGCTTTTACACCAAGTAGTTGTTTCAAGTCGTTCTCGACACCGCGGAGGGGACGAAGCCGAAGTCGAAGCAAATGATGTTTGTCTGTGAAAATAAGGGTATCTTCCTCGTCATCATTGTCGAAGACGTCTTGTAGTGCTTCGAGGATCGTATTCACGGAACGTACGAGGTTAAGCTGTAGTACAGCTCTCCAGGAGGCACGTTCTTGCACCCACTTGTCCGTTGCGAATCGCATTCGGAAATCTGATACGCGTTGTCAGCTTTCAAGAAAGACACGGACCGAGGCGTGTCACCAACTCTTGAGGGTGGTAGATTTCCCTGTACATCCGAATAACAAGACTGTCAGCTGTAATTCTGGAGAGGGATTAAGACGCCGGCCGAGGGGACGCGATATACTCCGAGCTGAATACTGAGGTGGACTTACCACTTTCGCTTTGGCCGAGCAATAGGATTTTGACAATCTGTTCCTGTTTCTTGAGGGCGGCTTTCTCTGCGCGGAGTTCCTCGTCGATCTGGTCGCTGATTCCCTGAGCTTCGGCTTCGCGCTCTTCTCTCGCTGCCTTCTCTTCTGGGGTCTCGCTGGGCGGCGGCGCGGTGACGATAGCCAATGGGTCTGAGGAGTCGTAGTGGAACACCATCACAAAGGATGGGAGAACAATGGGGGGGGATGATAGAGGGAACGGAGTGTATTGATTACCCATCATTCAAGACAATGTTAACTAATTAACCATTCATGAGATCCTGTTTGTTTGTCTTTCTTACTATTTTGAGCGAGTTTCTTGGGATCGTCCATTTTAGGAAAGGCGTGCTTTCCACGATCACTAAATTGAGTCTGGCATGGGTACATACTACTTGGGTAGTGGCGAAGATGCGCGTTTCTTATTACTCATCCACAGGGTTAAGCACGGCGGATGAGATGAAGATGGGAGAACCTTGATAAGTCATCCGGGGCGAGCTCCACCGAGGATTCACAAGGTACGGCATCCCTGCATCACTCTTGTGATTCGCTCAAGCCTATACATGAACGTTAAGGGTTATCAAAGACCACATTGATCGCCAAACTTTTTTTGCGTTAGAATTCGGGGCTGGATCCTCAACATTTGAATGAAATCTCCCCGAAACACACGACCGCCATATAATTCAACGTCCACACAATCAAACCTTTGCCATCATACAGTATACTTTACAAACAGCAGCCTAGACTACGCATCGTCGGGTGACGCGTATCTTGACCCTGTCTTTAACACAGAAATAACAAGGGTGTGCAACCCACTTGACTCTGTAATCTTTTGCGCGTTTGTTCTCGGACGCTGTTTGGATCATCAAGGGCGTTACACATCCTGAAACACTGTCCGCAGCATGCCACCCTGGTAGACTCACGTCTCAGGCCCAAATTAATCCCGTCGGATACCAGGATTACGATCTCTTCGGCTGCCAAGGACCCTCACCTCAGTTACCTGGCAAAGAGCTACTCCGAGACGATCGCAATTTTCACCCTGGAAGCGCATATAGCGTCAGGGCTGAGTATTTGATCCAGCTGCAGGAACCAAGTTGCAGCCCGAAGTGGAACAAACATTTATATCATGCAGAGAGCCGACGAGAGTTCTGTCGATGGGCCGAGCTATGTCTATGTTGAATCTTCCATCGCCTCATGTCCAGGCAAGAGACGCGCGGGAGGAACACAGGATGTCATATAGTCATCCCCCTCCTTCGCCCGGGTGTGTGTCACACATCCGGTCGAATCGGGACGTTGAGCCAATCACACTTGACAGGGCTTCAAACAGGAACGTGCGACACGTTCCGGGTACTGTATCTTGTCAGACTGAGTCCGCGAGCCTACGCCGGCGGGAACATATTTTTCGCATCCGAGTGTGGTAAATATTTCAGCGATTATGAGGCTAGAACTTCATTTGGGGACTGACATCTCTCGGGGCCCGGGATACCAGCCGGGCCCTGCGGCAGGGATTTCGCTCGTCGGCCTCGTCGAATCGCATGATACGGTCGCGTAGTGATGGCGTTTGTGATTTTTTACGGAGAAATTTGCCATTCCGGATATGTTCAAACTCGATGAAGGCATCAATCAATCAATCGTGAGTCCCCAAGACGCACCGACGGGTCAGACAACCTTGGCGTCCGCGTTGAAATGACATCGCACCTGAACAGCCATCATTCAATATTCATCATTCATCATAATAGCGACCCGAACGTAGCTCACCTATCATATCTCAGATCTACCACACGGGCCCTGACACGTCGTGACGCCGCTGCACACGACCGCATCACAGTGCACACGTGTGACGAAGTATGTAACCGTATCTCGCCATTGCGTGTGGGATAGATCCGGCTACAGTCGACTCTCTCCCAACGCATACCTCTTCAAGTTGGGAGAGCCCTGAAAACTGAGTTGGGGAATCCAAAGTCCTATGTGTTATGAGGGACGTTATAAGGGAGTCGACTGTAGCTATGCGAGCCCTAGTCAGTCACATGTGTGACACTCCATGTGACCAGACGAGGAACCGTCGGAATAAGGTTTCCTGCAGCCACACCAGTCCAACCCCAAAGTGACACGTCATGTCGTTGCCCTGTCAAGTCTAGCGCCACACACCACCACCTGCGATGATGACGACGATCCGTCGATCTGGGTCTCGGGAGAGCGCCATCGTGGTCATTTTCCATGTGCCCCAGCATACTGTACGACGTACGTACAGTTGTAGCAAATGATTCAATATAGCATGAGGATGCGGAAGATACCACTGCCAGTGGCATTTGGTACTGGAACTCGTCCACGGGGGGGGGGATCAATATTTTCATTATCTCGGCGCTCATGAGTTCAAGGGTCTTTGCGAAACAAACGCGATGCGCTCGGAGCGAGGCGCACAAAGTATTTCGAATATAGATTGTCATCTTCGTTGGCCTTGCGAACGCGATGGCCAATCACCCACGAGGAAGAAGACCAGACAACAGATCCAGGAAACAGATAATCGTTAATATGAACTGCCCCCCATGGAAAGGCGGAAATATACACAAGTTGAGGTCGATCAGACCAAGAATGCATGAGCAATGCCAGAGCGCTCCCTTTTACAGTAAATTCAAACCAACAACCACACACCATGCAGGAAATCCAAAATGAAAATGCATTATTGTGGATCGAAAGTTAATAAGTAGCATGGAACATGGAACCTGCCGCGTCGGTGGAAGAATACACGGCGACGGTGAGTTGCATCGCTTCACTTGTGGACGAACGTTCACAACAGTGAATCTAGTTTCGAAAGCACCTCCAACACTCCTGCGATCAACTCGAATCCAAGATCTTCCTCGCCATTCATCTCTCGTTTGACTTCCTGCACGAGACCGAGGACGCTCTCGCGTCCACTGGGCAGGGTACTCCCCATACCAATCCTCACCGCCTCTCGCCTCCGACCACTCGCAGTGCCAGGGCTAGTGTTACTGCCAAACGGCCAACATGCAAACTCTGCTAATACCTCGTCACATCTTTGAAAAGCAGCTTCGCGATCCTCGTAGGTTAGCCGGCCAAACGCGTTATCGAGAACGCTCGCCGCATATGCTGCGCAGGCAAGGCACACGGCACGCATGACTCTACATTGCGTGCCTTCCTTGTCGAGCGCGTTGGGTGGGACAGTGGTCGTAGTCGCTGTCAAGAGCGACACGAGGCGCGTGATGATGGATTCTTTGGTCCGGACATCGGCGACGGGATGAGTGGCCATATCGAAGAGGAGGAAATTTCGTTTCTCTGTGCGAAGGACGCCCTTGTCAACGAGGCCCTTTGCAAGGCGCTCCCGAACTTGCTTGAGCTGGTATCCGATTTTCATGACGTTCCACGTTTCTCCTGAAGACAGGCAGTCGGTAAGTCACCCCTTTTGTACGACACGGAGAGGTTGTCGCATAGCAAAGGCACCTTCATAGCCTGCTCGCGTCGGCGCTTGAAACACTTACCACTCAAAAGATCGATCCAACTATTTATTGTGAACTTGTCTCCCTCTTGGGCCTTCATCATCTTGAGCGTCTCGTCGAGTATTGTCTCGCCCGTGTGTCTGTCATCGATGACTTCCACTAAGCGGTCTGGCAGGGGGTTTCTCCGTCGATTTACGTCCTTGACGAGTGCTATCCGACGGCGAAGTGCGAGTTCAATGAGTATGCATCCTCGGAGGGCGTACGAGATGCTGTCATTCCAGAAAGAGAGATAGCCCTGTCCAACAATCAGCTGCGAGCGCCAAAGCAACGGAGACAAGCTGCCACAAAGGCGATGTACTCGAAATCATCCGCACAGGGACACCTGGAACACCCTGGCCGATGATCTAGCGCTCGTGCTGCGGAAATCGCAGGCATAGGTCGCACGAATGACGGAATGTGGCAGATAAACCAAGGTGTCATGCTACGTACATGCTTGTCTTTCAGTCCCAACAGTAGAACTTCTTCCATGATGGTGAGACGGGGCATTTTTCCACCACGGCGGCTGTCTTCTCTGTCTTGATCAAGGTCGCGCGGGTCAAACGCAATTTTGTTTCCGCCCTCGAATGCAGAGCCCGCGTGGGTGGCGACTGCACCATTCGATGCTGAGCCGTTTGTGCTCCGGCCTGGGCTAGCCAGTTCATCTCCAGAGACCGAGGAAGTAGAGGCGGTTGCCACGCGTCGTCGAGATAGCCCGGTCGCAGTGTTCATCGTCTGACAACTTGCATAAAGCGAGCACGGCGAGTCTATTTGAGAGAACGAAAGGAGAAGTGCAAATAATAAGAACAGATACGGTTGAAGCTTTGAAGACTGTGCAGATGTGACTGACTCAAATTGTTTGAACCATACCGTCTTCGGCGACAGCCTGCTCTAGTATCACACGCCTGCCGAGTACTATTGCAGCCGCCAGTGGCATGGCTTCAAATCCCACTGCTTTCTTTATCCGTTACTTTTTCTGACTGACAATCACTTCATAGGATGATACGTGTCACTTGCTACAATCCAAGAAGGCTGGGATTTTTGACCGTGATACTGCCTTCTCCGCCCTAAAGTCATACCGTCCATGACTGCCGAGCACTGAGCCCCGACCTCTGTTCGTACTCCTATTTCTTCATCTGATCCGCGTGCAGCCGATTGGCGCTATTCACGATGAACTACTTCCTTGCAGGCTGCAAGACCTGCTGCGTTGTACGCCCTTCTTACCCTCGCATTCGGATTAGCCTTTCTAAGACTATCGGTCTCAGTTTTCCTCTTCGTGTTCTTACGAGGCAACGTTGCGCCCATTCATGGTCATGGTCCGTACCCTGCAGTCGTCCACTCCCCCGCACAGTCGGCGTTCATGATGACGAGAAACCGTCTACATGAAAGAGAGATCCCACTTATTCCCACTGAATGCTACGGCGACCCTGCTTGTCGATGCTTGCTTCCACGACATTCCATTCCTGGGATCCAACTTACGCCGAATGTCCCGGGTGTGAATTCACGGAGATGACTTTGCAGACCATGTGTCATACACGTGACTACGGATCCCCCAACGTCCACTCTCACAACGGGGTTCCCAATCTTCTCGACTGACTGTCTTGACTCGACACAAATTTATCACCTACAGTCTTCGCTGAAAGCTTTTTTTGCTTTCAGAACACCTTTTAGTTACTAATTCACTTCAAGTTTGATCTTTCATCTAGGTTGCTCTGGGATTTTGGTCACCCCATTGTTGCTTTGAACTTTGCTTTGAACAACTCCCCCCGGGGTGTTCTCACAAAGAAGGGATTTCCCGGTATGTGGCTTCTTTTTGATGCACGAGGTGTGAAATGGAGCCGTTATCACTGCCAATCAATGCGCGTCACATAAAGCTTTGGTCATGCAAGTACTTGGCTCGCTCGTCCTTCCTTGCTGCAGTTCTTGCACCTCCCGCCTTGCATGCATACGACGACTGGATCCACATTCAAATCCGGATCCAGTTAGCCCGATTTCGCTTCATCCTTAGGCTGTCCGTTTGATCTCATCATTTGTACGGCGCCGCCACCGCGTCCTTGTGCCCGAAACTCCGCCGCGTTTTACTCGACCCCATCCATTCTTTCAGGCTGTGACTCAGTCCGTCAGCCTTTTCCTCAGTATGTCTTCCACTCGAAGTCGCAATAAAGTAAGACATCGGTGCTCCGACGTCGGCGCCTTCCCTCTGCTCATGCTTGCCTCATAGTTGCGTCTCTCGCTGGATAACTCGACCAGTAACACTTCTAGCAACACCGCCTGCCTTAACCGTTGGTCAGAAGTCGTGCCTCCCAAGGCTGCATTGACGTTTGCAGCATTGTGGGACCCCGACGAAGGGATGGTCACGTTTTCGGGCGCAGAGCTGCTCGAGTCTGAAAGCTTATCAGGGACACCGCCCCACGTATTTGATGACGACGACTACTCCCCACAGTTTATCTCCGTCGATCGAGATACCGACGAAATCACCATGACGGGCGAAAACACCGCAACGCTGGCCACATTCCAAGACGCCTTCGATGTATTCCTACAATGCACACCTTCGGACTCGAAAGAGCACCCTCACACGAAGGCTGGGAGTGGACAGGACACGCCACGTTGTTTACAAACGCGTGCCTCCTCGACGTTTGACGGGTTGGACGTATATTCCCACGATATTCAACTAAAACCAAAGCGATCCGTGCGACTGTCATGCATGGATCTGTTGGACCTGGAGTCCTTTCTCCGTACGCCGTGCGAGTTTGGAAGACTCCAACTTGGGTCCGACTTGATGCTCGATCCGTGTCTCTCATATTCAGAGAGGAACTCGAGTTCGGGGAGTAGACCCGCGAACCTGGTAAGTGCCATCTCCGCCTTTTGATCGATCGTTGCGTATCGCCTTCTTATCAAAGGTTCCTTTGCCCCGGTTTTTTTTTTCCTGATTTAAAATTTAAAAAAACATTCATCATTTCTTCCTTGACTTAGAAATCGCGCTTTTCGACGACGACGACCTCCACGTCCAACTATGTCGATGTCACAGACAGCGCTCCCCAAAGCACGCAGATCTGTGAGACCTCTCTCGTCCCCAAATGGACTCAGCCGAACGAGTGCGTCTCCCCTGCTGGCTCGTGGCCACACCTACCCCACCGCCGAGGTCTGCTTCGCAAACGCCGACCCTGGGATGGTGACGCTACTCCGACTGGCACGAGGTCCATGCCATCCACCCCCAGGAAAGCGAACCCGAAACCATGGATGTCCTCATCCTCGTCCTCGTCCTCGTCCCCGTCTTCCCCATCATCCCCTTCTTGCCCATACCCGTCCACAACGACAACCGTGTTTTCATCGAGCGCCTCAGTCATAGGGGAGGAACGACGTGGTCAGTTCTCCCGTTTCGTTTCGGGACCGATCACACCGGCGCCAACGCCACCTACTAGCCCGACCAGGAGCTCGCGTCTCAAGTTACGTTTCGCGTTCCTGCCGAGGTGGAAGTCACGCCAGACGTCCCCCGATTCAGACGGGTGGGTGTGTATCGAGATCACGCCCATCATCAAGCAGCGGTACATCGCTGACCTCGACGAGGATTGAAGATTGAAGATGTTTCTCGCTTTTTGTGTTTGTGTTTTTTCTTTTCCTTTCTTTGCTTGGACTCTATGTGAACGGACGACCATCGGGGCAGCAGAATGTGTTTGTTGTGTGTATTTTGAGACGCGTTTCAGGTTCTCGAGGATCTGGCTGCCCCTTTTCGTTACCGAACGACTTCTGAAACATATTGTGGCACAACCTGTGACACGTTTCACCAGGGACGTTTCCTTGCTTCTTTTTTTTTCACTGCGTTAGGCACTATAAATCCTGTGGAACACTTTCTCTCTTCTTTCGATCCCAGCCAACCTATGACGCGCCCGAATTGTTACGACAAGTAATTCGTACATCTAATAGGTACTTTAAGTCAAGAAAAAAAAAAAGTCAAATTGGATAGTTCCCTCTTCTCTGTTTAGCATCCTCTATACACAGTCCAAACATCTCTACCTAAAGTAAACAGCACCGAAGAATGTGAGCAACATCGACGAGCCGTGTCCACAAGATCATCGTTGAGAGAAAACAAGGAGGTTTTATGTACCAACCGGGTCCAACCTCATGGACTCCTATAATTAGCCACAAGCCACAAACCGAAACTTCAAGGTCTCAGGGAGGGGGAGAGGTAACACGGGAACAAAAGGCTGGGAGGAACAACAGGGTAATGGGAAAAGAGATAAGGTATTTAAAAACCTATAGCTAGGTGCATTGACACAATTGGATCAAGGAAATCGGAGAAAAAAAATCGTCGTAACACGTGTATTGCCATAAAGGACAAGGAGGACAAGGCGTTCGGGATGGGAGAAAAAGGAAATGAAGAAACACAGCAGATGCAGTTTACGAGATGCCGTATCCACTCCGCTATGACGGGTAGTAGTCTACGTCCCAATCCTCTGTGCGATGCATCGTCAACGATGCAAAAGAAACGCACGACATGACTGTTATCCACGTACCTTCCGTTATGCCCCGCCATCCAAAGTATAAGCAGACAACGGCTGCAGTCTCTAATAATGTTGCGATAAATGAGCCATCAACTTTCATTGATGCACCCTGGAGACAGTCGCATTATGAAGCACAGCTATTGTGATACTGGGGACACGATGACGTACCCGACATATGACTTTGCTCAGGAGGAAGTAATCCAGTTGACTGAGAATGAAGAGGATGGCTGATATCACATAATACCACATGGGTCTAACCTCGTTGAGGACGCCCAGCACGATGTACAGCATAATGCCGAAATAGATGAGAGCAGCGCTGAAGAGTGTATCACGTCAGGTTCGCATTTGTCGAAACCGAGGACAAAACACGTACACTCCAGGCCAGATGCTAGTCAGCACGAAGAGCGGTATACTACTGAGCGATTGCTGTGGATTTGAAGGTCCAAAGGTATTGTTGAACAGCAGTGCGACATCCAGTGATATGTAGGTGGTCGCAATAAAGAAGAAGATACCGATGATGCCAAAAGGCTGTTCGAAATCACGTTAACAATTGAGATCGCGTTGGAAACGAGAGAAAACGCACTATCATGGCGCTTAGGGTACCGTCTTCGACGATCTGTGTCGCTATGATAGCATTGCCCAGCAAGGTCCAAAAAAGAGTAGCAACAAGGCCAGCATGAATTGCAGTGAGAATGACCAAGCCTTTGGTGCCTTGTTGAATGACGGAGCCGGTCGTCAGGATTTGGAATATTACTGTCAGAAGGTATAGGCCAAAGAATGCGCGAAGCTCAGAGCGTCCTATAGAAACAGACCATGTGAGTCACGGGAGAGATGTAGACAACTTGAAAGACCACTCCTCGTGGGGTACACGGGGATGGGTGAGTCAAGGTTCGAGAACATACCGACTGCTGCCTTTCTCCGACTGGAGAAAACGATGAGAGCGACGACCACGATGACACTTAGGCCACAAACAACGATGTTGGCGACGTTTCCAAGTGAGCCGTTCGTCTGCACCAATGGTATCCCACACACTGGGTTTACACCTACGGGCGCCGTTGCTGGGTTGGCAGACAAACCAGTGAGGAGGGTATTGTCACTTTGGAGTACCTGATCGAGGAGATCTATGACATCAACGAGGCTTGCGCGGTTGAAAACGAGGCTCACCTGCCGGTAAAAGAGGTTGCACCAAGTATATGACGGCACTTGAGAACAGAGTGTTGAAAAATCGCCGAAACGCATATTCGGTGGGAGCGAGGAGAACACAAGATGTAGGAGGAGGAGGAAGAAGAAAACAATGGAAAAATACGGGTCGGTTCCGGTCGATGTAAATTGAGGGTATCCCGATCCAATGAGGTATTGGCAACGTCGGACCACACCACAACTAATCTCGTCGTCGATAGGTTCGAACAAGTCGCCAAGCAAGTTCGCGTGCAAACAAATCAATACAAAAAGGCCGAGTTTCACGTCGGTCGGTGACGCGGCGTTACACGAGTGCTCGCTGTTTGAACCTTTTTGGCGCGGGTACGAACAACACGACAAGTTGAACAAGGAACGTCCACAGAAAGGGATCGAGAGGCTCAAAAAAACGAATGTCGTGAAAGCGAAGATGCGGAAACAACGTCTTAATAAGTTTTGCCAACTCTAGCAAGGCTTGTCCTGCCACTGGCTTACTTAACACTTGACAACGAACTGAGTGACAATATCCACATTGATGTTTTATGCAGTCACGACAGGACGACGAACAAGGCGAGCAATGTTAAAACGCACAGGTACCGTGCATTCTGCTCAACGCAATGCGAGACCACTCCTACAACGGAGCACCGCTCAGTCCGCGTCGGCCCGGACTCTCTATAGTCGAGGAAATTATTCGGAAAAACTTATCTGAGCGGGGTTAAGCCAACAAATCGGCTTATTACGCTGGCTGGATACCAGCTGACAACCACCCTAGTACTAATCTTGCTATCGTTTCCCCACCGTCCCCGCTCATGGTCAAATCCGCCGTCGGTCAGAAGACCACTTGGATGGCTTGTAGAGTCTGGGGCAGCATAAATACAATAGGCTGCACACGGAGTCCGACTCCACTCGCCCTCACTCTTGTCTTCGTTACCCATCATGTCCATCCCGAAAGTCGAGTACCATCTGCTAGGCAAATCTGGCCTCAGAGTCTCCGTTCCTATTGTAAGTGCTATGCACAAGATTGCCACCGACCCTGACCAAACGTGTCATCCACATAGTTAGGAGCCATGAGCTTTGGTTCACCGAAATGGAGCGTGCGTATGCCCCTCCTCGCCGCGCCGTGAGATCGTAGTCTCATGCGGTCGCCCCCACTTCAGCCGTGGGTCCTGGATGAAGAGCCGTCTCTCGCGATCATGAAAGCCGCATGGGATCTTGGCATTAATACGGTCGATACCGCAAACGTCTACTCCAACGGTGAATCCGAACGTCTCGTTGCAAAGTTTATTCAAAAGGTACCTGTGTGCTTGTTCCCGAATTCTCCGCATTTCTCAACACTCCTTACTAGTATCAAATTCCCCGCCACCAGATCGTGATTGCGTCGAAATGTTTCGGTCTCGTCGCCGATGATCCAGGTATCCGCACGAGCGTCGTACCCGGCCTCGACAAACTGCCGCGGTACATCAACCAGAAAGGACTCTCCCGCGCAGCCATCTTCAACGCGGTCGAAGCCTCGCTCGCGCGTTTGGAGACCCCTTACATTGATCTCCTTCAAATCCATCGATATGATTCCGAGGTTCCCGCCGAAGAAACGATGAAAGCCCTCCACGACCTCGTTCAGAGCGGTAAAGTGCGCTATATTGGCGCAAGCTCGATGCGCTGCTGGCAATTCGCCCACCTGAACGAGGTGGCGAGCAAAAATGGCTGGACCATGTTTGTCAGCATGCAGGACGAGTACTCGTTGCTTTACCGCGAGGAGGTGTGTCACCATCGCATGAGTCACTCTGATGGGCCATCTTTGACGTGACGTAGGAGCGCGAGATGTTGACGTACTGTAAATTCAACGGAATCGGGGTCATCCCTTGGGCACCTCTCGCAGGAGGTGACCTCGCCCGGCCCTTTGGCACCGACACCGTCCGACACAACTCCGCCAAAGGCACCATATTCGAAAAGAAGCTATCAGAGGCTGACAAGACCATCATCAACCGCGTCGAGCAACTCGCGAACAAAAAGGGTGTCAAGATGGGACAGGTCGCACTGGCGTGGGTCGGTCAAAAGGTTGCGAGTCCCATCGTGGGTGTCAACTCCATTCAACGGTTGGAGGAGAGCATCGTGACGGGTATCGTGTTGACCTCAGAGGAAGTAGCCTATCTTGAAGCACCGTACGTATTCTTGGGTTCGCATCAGGGTCACTCGTGCCGTTACTGATCGTTATCGATAGATACTTGCCAAAGCCCG
>JBBPMQ010000210.1:0-34168 GCA_038090375.1 Boletus rubroflammeus | reverse complement strand
CCAGGAACAGGGGGGGCGGGGCCCGGCGCGGCGGCGGGGGGGTGGTGTGGTGGGGGGCAGCGCGGTTCTCCCCCCCCCCCCCCCCCCCCCCCCTTTTTTTTTTTGGTAGAACGAATCGGCGCTCAACTCCTTTTTTTCAAACACATAGATTCCTGCGCGCTCGCAAATTTGACGTCGTCAAGGCGAAAACGATGTTGTTGTCCGCCGAGCAGTGGAGGAAAGACTTTGGCGTCGAAGACATCGTAAGGTAGGTCGTGCGCGCCCAAAAACCCTTTTCCTGATACAACGCCGACGACATCTCTCTCTCTCTCTCTTTCCCTCCCCCCTCTAGGAATTTCGAATTCACGGAAAAGAAAGAGGTGGACAAGTATTACCCCCAGTACTATCACAAGATGGACAAGGTACGTCAATCACCCCTCCCCCCCACCCTTCCAACGTCTCGCGTGCTCATTCACGTCCCTTCCCCCTCTTTCCCCATCCAGAACGGTCGACCTGTCTACATCCAACGTCTCGGCAAGATCGACGTCAACGCGCTCAACGCCATCACATCCCAAGACCGCCAACTCCGTCGCTTCGTCCTCGAATACGAAAAATTCCTCACCGAACGTCTCCCAGCCTGCTCCAAAGCAGTCGGTCACCCCGTCGAAACGTCATGCACCATCATGGATCTCGCAGGCGTCTCCATCACCTCGTTTTATCGCGTCAAGGATTACGTCTTTCAGGCAGCCGGGATCGGTCAGGATCGGTACCCGGAATGTATGGGCAAGTTTTATATCATCAATGCCCCTTGGGCGTTTGCGAGCGTGTGGGCGATGATCAAGCCTTGGTTGGACGAGGTGACGGTGGCAAAGATTGATATCGTGAGCAGCGGGAGCGTCAGGGAAAGATTGTTGTCGCAGATTCCTGCGGAGAATCTACCCGTGGAGTTTGGTGGGTTGTGTCAATGCGTCGGTGGTTGCTCCTTGAGCGACGCGGGTCCATGGAATCCCCAGGCACAGCAGGATGGGATGGCATAGATGCGGAAGATAGAATTGTTCGGATTTTGCATTACGGGGAGCTCTAGCGGTAATCTACCTATACTCATACCTAATCGTTCGAGCAACTTCTCAAGGACTGGATTTCAGTGCTGCTAACGCTCGTTGGAAGGGGGGGGGAGAGGGAGAGGCAGTGAAATCTCATTCAGGCTCGGGAGTGTCAGTACGTGGAGAGTGGTTAGATACATGAGATGCCTTAAAACAAGGATGGAGCAGCGGGAGAACGTTAGATAGATTCGACGGGGTCGGCCTCCTTCATCCTGACCCATAGACCATCCTATGAACATAACCATACGTTCAGCGATTCTGGCAAGGACGACATGCCACGGGAAAAAAAAAAAGAAAAAGTTCACCGTACCTGGACATACAAGGTCAAGTGCGACCTCAATACAACCTTCTCCAACGCCTTGCGTCCCTTGGCCTGCGCCCAATCCGCCGGAGGGAGGCGTTGCATGTCCATATCCAGCGAGACAGCATCGATCGATTGTAAGAGCCGAATGAGGAAATACGAAACCTCGTGGTAGGCAAACTTTTGGGATCCGTTCACGTCAGCCACAACCCACACGCGGGCGGAGGATCGTAAAAAAACGGGTGCGTACCTGTTGACCGAGGCAAATACGAGGACCGGCGTTGAAAGGCAAGAAGATGAACGGATTGGGCGTCAGGTACTTGTGGAGACGTGCATCGAGGAACCGATCTGGATCAAAGAGGTCCGCTGAAAAAAAAAAAAAAGGTCGTGCACGAGGAAGTCAGATGGTGCACCGCTGGCCATCTTTCCTTTGTCAGGTGCTCACCATCGGGACCCCACAGATCTTTCCTGCGGTGCATCAAGAAAACAGAGTACAAGGCCCTACAAATCGGGGTAAGATAGAACGGGGAGGGGGATCGATTGGGCTCACATCGTATCCGAGGGGATAAAAATGGGTTTTCCACCATTCAATGCTGGCCAAACCTGTGCTTCAGTAGATAACCTGCTGGGGTGATCAGGACAAGCAGCGGGAATGGGCGGCATGTATCGTACCTGACATCAAAGGGGCTGCACGATCTCAGAATCGATTATTCCGTTGAGAGAATAATAACTTACACAGGTGGATATAATCGAAGAACCTCTGATACAGTGGCTCCAGATCAGTACACCCCGGCAATCGCGAGTCGCGCACCATTAATGAACGCCCTCAGATACTTCATGTCCCTCATGTCGTCATGCGTCGGCCGGCTAGAGACACCGACTTTGGCAATGATTTCCTCTCGCAAACGCGCGAGAACATCAGGATGCTGAGAGAGCATATAAATGGCAAATGTCAGGGTTGCGGCAGTCTATGGGTGTGCGAAAACGTGGTCACGATGAGATTCACCAAGTCATACCACGGAATCGACTCACCGTATCCCTGCCAGCGATCAAGATGTTCAGGATCTCATCCCTGATAACCGTTTGATCTGAGAAGTGCATCAATACATCAGGCCCTGCTTTACACTTTACAGAATGAAGATCACGACCTTCGGTGTATTGCACCAGATGCTCCAAGAGTGTCTCTCCCTCCTTGACCTCCTCCGTGCCGTCAAGGTCTAGACGTCTATGCTCGTGCTTCTTCGCGAGCGTATCCGCAATTATTGGGTCGACGAATTCATAGCAGACCTTCATGTGCTTCTGGACTTGATCTTGCCAAAAGTCAACGAAGCGCCAGGAAGACCCGTAATTGGCGCGAAGGGCTGTGGCGATCTGCGAGTCCGTGAACGCGCGGACGAACCGATTGGCCGGATGATTCAGGAATATGGGATCCTTGGACAGTGAGGACGATGGTGGGTAGACAATGCCTGCCGAGAGGGAGCGGACATTTTTCCCAAAGAGAAACTCGGACGCCGAATCGAGGGTGAAACGCGACGCCACGTCTTGAAAGTCGACGGGGTAGCATTCACGTAGGCGGATCTTCATTTGATGGATTGCGTCTTCGGCATGTTTCTCAAAGATGTCAAAGTCGCTGATGCGATCTCTACTGAAGAACGGACGGGTCATCGTGCGATGAAATCTGGCAAGTATCTGTTAGCACACGAGAAGACCAAGTCAACGCGTTTTGTGCATACTTCCAGGTGTCCCCTGTACGAGTAATGAGTCCACAGGATACCATGTCTGTTCAGAACGATGCCTACCATCAGAATTGAAAACGCCCGTCCCCAAAAGAGAATTGAATTGGTCATGGAAGATGGGACCTTTGCAAGTTGATTTAGTATATCTGAGGATCTGCTAGAACTTCCATGTATATGGCCCCACCTTTTACAAACGAAGGGAACTGCGTCGCAAGAATCGCCTAGATTTGCGACACACGTTACGTAGCTGAGAGAGAACGATCAGGAGGCGTGCCCACCTTGATGTATTCGGGCTCCGTCGTCAGTATCTACACGGATCGCTCGGCTCGTATCAAACGTCTACACAACGACCAAAGAAGAACTTGCCCTATTTTCATACAACAAGTAAAAATTGAGCGTATTCCCAATTTCTTCGCATTCGCCCTCGATATATTCAGCTAAAAGTTTTTTAGGGGTCAAACACATCCGCGTCGGAAGAAAAAAAAAAGTAGAAATGAGCTTGCCTAGATAGCCATCACTGAAGTTCTGAACGAGGGCCGAAAGCTTGTCCAGCGCGCCGGGCCAGCGATAATTTATGCTCTGGGGAATAACTGCCCCACAATGTGCTGCTTGTCTGCGCTCTTTGATCCGAGCGTACAGAACGCTTGCCGCGAACATGACTGGTAATGACAAAAGATAAGCTGGTACGCGTAGCCACTGTGGTGCAGGTTCTCTGAGGAGTGCCTTGTAAGCTAGGAGACTGAAGTACACCGTTGCTGGTGCGAAGGACAGTCGAGGGAGAAGTCGCACCAGCGCGACGAGTCCGGGCGGTAATTGCATCGATATCTTCGTAAGCGTAGGCTCCGTACTAGTAGCCTGCCAGGGGAAGGTTAAGAGGAAAAAGATACGCTCGCCAGCTTCAACCGACTGTTGGTCGACTCGAATGGCGTCGTACTTGTTAGGAGACACTCGACAATTTATAAGACTGAATTGAACGAAGTCGAAGGCTGACATACCTTTGGTTCAACGGGTCACCCACGCGGCGCAGCGCCACTTTCTTTGAAACGGGTTACGGGTGGCAGAAGCAGTATAATTGTTTAGGTTTAAAGTTCGCCGGATCACCTTTTCCCTGCCGGCGTTCGACTGTCATATGCCTTGGCCCTGACGTGCTTAATTAGCGAGGCGTCGTCAACCTAATTGATTTACTCGTCGCATTGATACGGAGGCTACTAGCTCTCATTGACAGGCTGGCAGAGACAAGGGGACCGAGTATGTACTACCAGTAGGAGGAAGGGGACAGCCGCAGATTCGTCTATTGGCCCTGGCATTTCTCCTCGTGCCCTTGCTCACAGCTATGGAGTTGCATGGCATAAAATACAGTGGAGTTTGTATAATGTACAGATTGGCATGTGTGTAATTGTCATGGCGACGGATACACATCTCATGGTTAATCAAATCAGGCATCCTCCGCGTAACTAGCCTCCTCCATCCTGACCCATAAACCGTCCTGCATCCCCAAGTCAGAATTATTCATGAAAAAAGTCTCGAGACACTTACATGCACATACATGGTAAGGTGACCACGTATGATCGCCTTCTCTACCCCCTTTCGACCAGGGGCCTTTGCCCAGTTAGCAGGCGCAAGCGTCTGCACGTCCTCCGCAAGCGAAACCGAGGAGAAAACTTGAAACAGGCGCACGAGGAAGTAAGACACTTCGTTGTACGCAAACTATCGAGGGGTCGGAATGTCAAATAAATTTTTTAAAAGATTTGGCAATGAGATATCTACCTGTTGACCCAGGCAGATTCTTGGGCCAGCGTTGAACGGCACAAAGATGAACGGGTTGGGAGTCAAGTACTTGTGGAGCCGCTCATCAAGGAACCGATCTGGGTCAAATTCCTCCGCTACGGGAAACATCCATAAGCATGAAGTACGGAAGGTCAGGATAACTCTCACCGTCTGGCCCCCAAAGATCTTTTCTCCGGTGCATGAGGAAGACTGAATAGGGTACCCTGAAACATCTCGTCTCAACATTGCGAAAGTAACGCGGCACGACCTGTGTCTGACCGTGTGTTTTCAGGAACATAAATGGGTTGCCCTCCTTTGGCGGCGGGCAAAACCACTGGTGCGGTGCTCATCCTAAGATACGTAAGTTCAGAACCATCATCCTAAACATGGTCAGCCGCACCTAGTGTTGAAGGGGCTAAATAACGGATTGGTCAGTGTTCTTCTGTTTCGGAGGCGAAGACAAGGCAGACTTACACAGGAGGATACAGTCGCAGAGTTTCTTCATGAGGTGTGGGTCAATGATTTAGCCCAAAAGATTCGGCATGATGTACCGTTAATGACTGCCCTCATATATTTCATCCCGCGCAAGTCTTCCAATGTGGGACTCCTTGAGCTACCAACCACGGTAAGGATCTCCTCGCGGAGATTGCGGAGCACGTTGGAATGCTGGGACAACATCCAAACGGCAAACGTCAAAGTGCCCGCGGTCTATCACAGAAGGAGATCCATTGACTTGAATATGCTATGCGTGATTTATACAGGAAACGTATGCTCACCGTATCCCGACCTGCGATCATGATATTCAAGATTTCGTCTCTGATCACGGTGAGATCTGAAGAGTTGATAAATATGAATGCATAAAAGGATACATGACAGCGGGGAACACTCACCTTCTGTGTAGTTGACGAGATGGTCGAGCAGCGTTTCTCCTTCCAAGACCTCCCTCTCCTTCCCATTTTTTTCGGGAATCAAACCAGCCTCTTTCGATTCTTTTTTCTTCCACAACGCTTCTTTCAAGATTGGGTCGATAAACTCGTGACAAACATGCATGTGCTTCTTGACACGATCGCTCCAGCATTCGAACAGTCGCCAGGATTTCCCGAAGCGTCCACGGTACGAAGTCGCTAATTGCGCTTCAAGGAACGCATGGGCAAATTGGTTGGCTGGGTTGTTTTGGAACGCGACGTTCGTAGCAAGTGGTGAATTGGGGGGATAAACAAGCCCAGCAGAAAGGGAGCAGACATCTTTCCCAAACAAGAACTCCGTCGCGGAGTCCAGTGTGAATCGGGATATCATATCCTAGATCCCATGCGGTGAGAAAACGCCAGGGCATGTGGATAGGATCAGCACCTGGAAATCAACTGGATAACCATTTCTTAGTCTCGCTTTCAGTTGCCCTATGGCATCATCGGCATGTTTTTCAAATATCTCAAAGTCACTAATTCGGTCCCTGTTGAAGAACGGGCGAGTCATTGAGCGATGAAACCTAGTGTAGAAGAATATTTCAGTGTGTGGTGATGTCTCGGTTACTGTTAGCGCACTTCCATATATCCCCTACAGGACGTCGATGAGCATTAAACAGAACAAGAACAGCGTCCTTACCATCAGAATTAAAGACACCAGTTCCGAGGAGGGAGAGGGCACTATCATAGAATATCGGCCCTGCGATGACTTCTCAGATTGGATAACGCAACTCTCGGGCACGACTTGCCTTTCGCAAAGGAATTGAATTGCGTCGCGAGGATCGCCTAATTCTATTTGTTCAAAGAAGAATCTGGGACAAGAGTGGTGAACTTTCCTTTACATGCTCGGGTTCCGTTGTAAAAATCTATGGACCTCATGAGTGATTAGTATCTTGGCCCCTATCAAGGATGGACTTGCCCTGTTTTCCCAAAGGATTCTGACGGTAATCGTATCACCGTGTTCCTTACACTGTCGTTCGATTACTTCCCCTGCGCGATTGTGAACAGATCATCTGAGCAGACCCAAATCAAGCATACCCATGTATCCACTGCGGAAGTTCTGTACACTTGCGAGCAGCAAATCCAGACCACCTGGCCACTTGCTGGGTACTCGAGGGGCTAGGATGGCACCATTCATCGCAGCCCGACGTCTGTCGCGAATGTCTGCATATACGACACTACTAGCTAGAGCCAGCGGAAATGATGCCACGTAGAGGGGCACCTGGAGCCAAATAGGAGTGTACACGTTGAAAATCGTGTCCCAGAGCTTGATTCCACAGAAGGCTAGACTTGGTAGAAGGACTATACAAGGGGCGTTTGCGATGATAAGCACGATGCCGGGGGGGAGCTCCATGTTGGGAAGCTTTGGTTAGGAAGCAAATTTATTCTGAGGGGCTGACACCTGTGAAGATTTATATACCATTCCCATCGAGTAATCATCAACTTATGGCACATATTGCATGACAGAAACGTCAGTGTCGCCGTGGGGAAAACTGTGTTTCAACAAGATCGGCGATCACTTATGGGGCTCTGAAGCAGCAGCTAGCGGACATGAACGGTATCCTGTATCCTGTACTACTTCACCTGATCCTTGAGTGAGTGTACGTACGCTCTGGAGTGCCGACGATGATCTACACTGCGGTAAATCAGAATCCGTTTTCTTCCGTGACCTTCACATCGGAATTATGCGGGGATACTGGGCGGCGGTGACGTGGCGCTCCGGCAGTTCAACCACCGGATACTTGTAAAGGGCGACGTGCGTGGGCTCTAGGCTATGATTGAGTTCCATCAGTCCAACGGGCGATGAAGGAGGCCTTTCACCGGCGAACTTACGCTTGGAACATTGACAAAGTCAGCCACGGTCCGCGACTGATCTCGTTCTGGATTTGAAGCTCCCCGATTCGAAACGTGCTTCCCCCCGGGTGCTAGCTTGTGATAGACATATGAGGACGAGCTGAATGGTTTGTTGCGAAATTCTCACCAGCTAGTATATAGTGAAGTACTAAATTTGGCTCATGCTCACGCTCGAGTTCAAATCAGAATCAGCTGACAATCACACAGTCGCAACAGCCATACGCGTGGTTGCCAACAGAGCTGTGGTATCCGCGGTGCCAGTGAAAATCTCCACGACGATGAGATGCCAAGGAATGAATATGTTCCTGGCTTCGATGTGCACGTGGCTTTGCGGGTGAACTCGTTGTGAGGGACATCGCGTGCAATCTCCATGGAGGCATGCTAAATCCCGAGATGAGTGAGTCTTAGCGAGACAACGTTAAGACCGACACACTGAGCAGATTCATGTGTATATGTAAGGAAACCTGAAGCAGGACCTACTTGGACTCGGAGAGCTAGATCGAGTAGAGTGGCAAACACTAGCATACGAACTTGCTGAAAATGCACGTACTAGTACTGGAAATGGGTCATACAGTGTCGTCAATTGTGATGCGGCGACGAGTACAAATTCAAAACGAGCTAATTTTTTTTGGCCAAGAGACTCTGTTGCGTCTATCGACGATTTGTCTCACAGATCTTGGGCTGGTTACCAGACTAGAGTGTTGCTCGAGGGACCGAAGCCAGTATGACAAGTCCTTGATCACACAGGCCATCCGAACGATCCACGGTGACCCTCGATCCGCTTTATAGTCCTATTATGTGAATCCGCCACGAAATAGATGATGCTTCGGATGGACGATGAGTGTGACTGTGTGGCACCTATGCGCCGGACTTCTCCGACGAGTGCTTCGGCCCGATACCATGAGGGTGCGTTTATATCTTCAAACAAAACTACCACCTCGTCTGTTCCGAGCAGGTTGTGTTGTCGAGCTCTTCGTTACATACCGTTCCTTGAATTGATAGCCACTAAGGCATGCCATTTGCGAGATATCATCCCGTGATGTCAGTCCACCCGGGTCCCACTATCAAAATTCCTCCCGTATACGCAGCAGCAGTCTGCAGCTTCAACCGCAATACCACATTGCTGGAGTATGGAAAAGATTGATGGCAAGTACCCGAACCTGCATGATTGCCAGCAAGTCTTGTTTGGGATATTACCCGTGATTCGTGAAATGTTCCAGGGGACCAATTCTCAAATGGGGTTTGTTACCAGGCGAGACGAACAAGGGATACCCTGTGCTTTAGCCTTTACGCGTGGTTCTCGGCACCAGTCTTGACACTGTCTCGTCTCTGAGCCTGCCAGTGGAGACTACTTCAACGCCATAACGCCACTATTAATTTCTGAATTGCGTTCAAGCTCTTCGTCGACGAGCTCTGCCTCAGGTTACTGTAGTTATCTTGCGGACAGAATTGTCCAAATTATGCCTAGCTTCGTTCAGGAAACCCGGTCGAGCCCCGTGAGCGAAATTTGCCGTAGGGCCATTCTCGTTTGTGTAAGTACACTGCACGAACATCGAAGCGCTTTGCCTTCTCCGTTTCAGCAGCAGTCCCCCGGGCTTTCAGCGGACCGTGCCAAACAAATGCGTATGGGGTCGACTCGGAATTGCGCGTTTTCCAACAGCTTGCAAGGTGTCTGCCGTCGCATGCGTCACGCATGTACACTCATTTCCGTGCCATGTGTGCAGACAAGTCGGAAATTTACCGTATTCCCGGCACCGGCAACATATCGCGCTGCCACCAGTTCACCATCGCATCCGAGAGTAAATGAGGAAGGAGAACTTGAGTCCCGCAGAGATGGTGTCCTATCGTCTGCCGGACGAATCAAAAGCGGTGGATGCCGGTGGCGCACCAACATCATTTCTTCGGTCCGTCTTGTCATGCAATCGTCGTTTTATGAGTTGTACTTGTTATTTCCGGGTTCGAGTCGGAATTGGACACTACATCTAGAAGTGGTGTCTCGGAATCCATGCATTGATGGTCACCGGAGACACGGCGTGGCAGAGTGGGCGGGGTTAAGCCTCGATCGTATTTGCGGTATGCAAGGCTTCTCCGTGGGTCTCCTTGAACAAAGCTCAGGGAGAACGACACCCGCGATAATATGAGATGGTCGCCGGAGATATCAATTGCCGAATCAGATGCGGAAGCTTCTCATCGTCACCACCGACAATAAATGTTCGGATGGAATGATGCCGGTGATATTCTTAATGAGAAGAACCATCACGGTGATGCGTATGGGTGGGAAGTCAAGCTCGCGGCCATCATGTGCGTTGGATAGTCGCCAAAGCGGGATATCTCAATCCCAGAACTCCAAAGGACACGGTCAACGTACAAGGTTTCTAAAAACCACAGATGATTCCGATACCACGCAGCCTGTAGGGCCCGTGATGATCTCACCTGATCTCCCGAATACACCATACTGAGCTGCGTTTGGGGGAACAATTGGCCGGTATCTATGCAATTGCCGCATATATGTGTGAATAACAGAACGGATCGGCATTGCTAGATTGACAGATTGCAGTCTTGTGGCGTACCACATTCGGTCCGATCAATTCGGTGTACTTGTAGAATGGGGTCGTGGACATTCCAAGGGCCAATAAGCCGTTTAAAACGGGGAACCTGGCACTATTGTACAGAAGGTCGTTACCATCTGTGATAAGTCGGACGAGGTACTGACGACTCGGAAGCGAGCAATTCGAAACTACAGTCACCCCAAGGAAAGCTGACATCAAGGTTACACAAACGCATTACAACTTACCTTCCACGATGTAAAGGCGTAAGCCCGAGATCAAAGGAGATAATGGACAGGATAGACGAAGACTCTACTTTGCCTCATTCGGTTTCTGGTAAATAGTCACTGTCAGACATTCGACAAGGAACCTGCCTTTCCCCACACGAAAGTGCCTTATTAACCAGCCAAGTTCAGTTGCAATTAACCGTTTCTCAAAAGTCAGAGATGATTCCTAACCGCCCCTAGGACCTGAAATTCCATCTGATTTCTCGCGTCACCTTACTGAGCTGTATTCGGCGCAACGCTCAGCCAGTATCTGTGCTATTATCGATGAGTCACTTGATTAAGAATGACCCACCCATGTATTGACTTACAGGCATCGCTGGGTTGACATGAATGTTTGGTGCGTCCGCCCCGGTCTTGTTGAATATCGTCTCGGTGTGCTCTGCGTCCCAGTCATACCACGTAGGTTTTGTGTCGGCCGCGTTGTACTTGACTTCTGGATTCAAGAATATTACAAAGGACAAGAAGCTGTTGGAGAAAGTGGTGATAAAGTCGGCATTGTTGAATATGAGGCTGTTATTATACCCGTGATAGGTCAGACCGAAGCACTTTGATAACGTGGTACTGACGAAGTGAAGTGAAATGGTAATAGGACGTCGTTCCTATGCAGCGCAGGTAGGATAGCAAATATTCGACATCGTAAGGATACCTCAAGAATGCACAAACGAACTCTCACTTACCTTATGTGTAAGCGTAAGCCTGAGATTGAAAGAGGGACAGACTCGGATAGCTTGAGAGCTCCATGTCAGCACGATTGTCACGATCGGGAGGAAACTCGCTTTACATTCTGCCATGGCGTAGCGAGCTTGGTCCTCGTTCGTTACAAGGTTCCTACACAATTCGGTGGCCAGCGTAGCTTGCCGGTGTAAGTTGGGAGACACCACACGGACGTAGTTGGATATATGCATGCTAAACGACTGGTAACTGGTTGACGAAGTCGGGCTCTTCGTTTACGTTTATTAAAGCAAGAAAAGCTTACCTGGCAAAATGTCTGACAAAGCGAGGCTCCAAGTACTGCAATCTCTTACCCCATTCAACTGTCCACTGGTAATGGTCACCGTCAGTCATTCGACAATGAGCATGCCGTCCACCACGGGGGCGGAAACGAAAGCGCGGTAGTACCCAGCCAAGTTCATATTGTAATTCACCGTCTGCAGCGCATCTACGTCCGCGTAGCGAAGACGAGTTAGAGTGTCGGAACTCGAACCACAACTACAAAACGTCTCGTATCCGCCCAGTTCTGGATAGTAGACCTCACTAACCTTGCTGTGGTATTACTGTGGTAACGACTTGCTGTAAATGGCATCTGCGAAGAGATGTAGATGAGTCAGACCCCAGGGATGGTTGTACTGAGAATATTGGAAAGAATATTGAGCTCGTTATAGCGGCTCTGAAGGGTGGTGGTTGAGCGTTTCCACGGGAGAACGACTCGGAGCCAGCCCCTGTGAAGAGAACCCTTGCTATCAAAACACTCCGATGCAATGGAGACTGAAAGGAACAGCCCAGCTGATTCGCCCCGGCAACCTTCGTTTTGGATCTCCGCCAAACTTTGCGATCTGTACGCTGCTGCCAGTGTGCGCAAGCTTGCCAGCATCACAGATACGACGACCAACGTCACTGTTATGGTGCACAGATGTTGTGTTTGCCCTCTGCTGTCTGTTGTAACAATCTATGTTGCTTTCGATATCTGAAATTCAGTCATTTTTTGAAACTCTTGATAAAGCCCGTCGACTTCTCTGCCGTAGTGAAACATTCAAATATTGCAGCCACCCCTGCGCGCATGTCTATTCTCTGCGTTATCAGTCACACCGATGCATATCAGTGCGATATCGCTACGAGATATTATGATATTTGCGTCCAAGATCTCACGTACGTTGTACGGAGTGTACCGAGTTGAGATCCCCTCACAGACACGATGCCGAGATATGCACGATGTTCCTGCGCCTGACACAGAACGGCAATCCATTTGTTGGTGTCCGGGTGTTGCACGAAAATTAATTGAATAATTCCCGAAACACAGGCCCCAGGGAGGTATAACGATATTGCGCACACGCGTGAGAGGATCAACATATGTAACTACGGTACAAGAGAGCATGGGCAGAAAATGCAAATGAAGGCGAGATCACGCAAACGAGCTAGAGAACAAGACTGATAATCTAATAGTTGTATTCTTATCTGGAGCCTTTTTACACTGCATTGGCTCCCCGTTCTTGCACTGTGGGCCTGCCCCGTGACATTCGTTGTTGTAGGGGTTTTTTCGTCTCCTATGGACATCCGGGCCTACGTTTCGGGACTTCAGACATCAAACGTGGAATCGACACTAGATCTGTGGTTCGAAAAGGTGAAAAATGCTTGGTGAGTCGTGAGGCTGCTGTTGGGTTCATTGCGAGATTGGCACAGGCGACTCGCCCAGAAGCAATGCCTTGAAAGTCAAGTCCATTCGAACTCCGATAAGTACTTACCCGTATTAAGTTATACACCAACGGACGGACCGCCCACAGCTGAGCGGCATGCATCATAACAACATCCCCGTCATCTTTAAGTTTTATCATCTAAACAATCAATTTCTGCGCAATATCGCTTCGCGGATTCAACGTGAAGAAAGCGGCGATTTATTTAATTTAAAAGTCTGCGCCTCTCTCCGAATTAGTCAAGCTAATGCATTCTGGTCCGTGAGAGGCTTTTTTTAAAATGTCGAGGCTTCCCAGCAAAGAAGACCGTGATGTCACCCGAGATGAGACAATGCTCATCTCCGGCCAGGTATTCTGCTGGGGACTTCTGGTCGGGAATTATCTGGTATCTCGACTAACCCGAAGCACTCTATTAGTCCGATCTAAACTCCGCCAAAGCTGGGGCGCTCCATCGATTAAGGAAAAGCGTCGATTAAAAGTACATTGCATCCCTGCTGGTGCGAGTTCTAGTGACAACATGCGATTTTTGAGCGCATCTGCCAGGTAAGTTCCCAAGCTTCATTTCGATACTTGGCCGTTTAACCCCACCGGTTTTGATTACCCTACGCCCCGACTAGAGAAATATGTTGTCTTTGCTCCTGTCTAGCACAAGGACACCCAAAACTCGGGGCCGCGGGGTAACTTGTAACCCTAGAAGCAGTACGCATACCAGTCAAAGAGCTGTCGTCTGATGGCGTCCGGGCGGCATTGGCTCTTACACGTGGCTCCTCCGCGGGGGGGAGGGAGGGGGGGGAGGTCCATTCTGGTCCATTGACACCGCTTCCATGTACCTCCTTGGTATGTCGGAATCGCGTCGCAATGACGACCCCATTCATTTTCACAATAGCGTGATGGTTCTTGCTTATCAGTCAGGCTAGATGCTATACCATCGCGAGGAAAATGATGTATCCTATGCCCAAATACAGGGTCCCCCGCGACCAAGGTCCTTTGCACGCATAAATACGGTCCAGGTATCCCCTCATGTAGCGTCCGCTTTTCCCCCTCCGATATGTTGCCTTCTGTCCTTGTCTTCCTCTCACTATTTGCCGCTGCTGCTCAGGCAGGAAAGAGGGGTCTCTGCTGGCCTTGGTGTAAGGACCCAGCAAACCTCTCCGGCCTGCAGTGGTTGACCTTTTCCTTCTCTAGACAATGGACCTCTGTGCGATCGTTTATTGGGCTATTTATCCCTCTTTTGACTTTAGCACAGTAACCCCGGAACGCTTAACAATGGCAACGGTGAAGTGGTCGCCATGTATGCTATTTCCAATTTCTCGGCTCAATTTACTCATTCGATCCTTACCCCTAGTTATGATTACGAAACCTACCCGCCACCCTCGACCAACGGCAACGGCAACCTCGGCTTCATAGGCATGCAACGCTGTCTGGACTGCAGTTCGAGTCCTATCGCCGATCTCCTTTCTCGATGGCAAACCCAACAATGGGCGAGTACGTCTCTTTCATCAGTTCTCCTGTCCTGCGTTGTCTCAACGGGCCACATTTAGCCGTATTCAGCTTGAACGAACCTGATATCAACGGCATCACTCCCAGTCAAGCCGCTTCTTGGTACATACAATACATCAACCTTTTGGTAAGAAACCTGTCGTTTGAGCGACAAGAATTGTCCCGCTGATAGGTAGGCACGGAAATAGCCCATCAAAAAGGCTCTTCCCGCCGTATCTGGGAGCATGGCACCTGGCCAAGGCCTGAGTTGGCTCTCTGAAATGATCACCGCCTGTGCTGGCCAGTGCCAATATGACTACTGTAACCTGGTAAGTTTTCTTCGTTGTCGGTAACTTCATTGATCTGATCTCGGCTTGGTTACCGATAGCACTGGTACGGGTAAGCAACAGCTCGCTTGTCTATCAGAACGGTTTGTCTCACGATACACCTCCAGAGGCTCGTTCTCAGCGTTCCAGAGTTACATCCAATCCGCGCATGCTCAGTTCCCCGTAAGTTGTCGTGGATTGATGGTGTTTGGACATGCAAGACGTTGACGTGCTGCTTCCCCCTCCCCTCCCCTACAAGAATTGTCCATTGGTCATAACGGAATTCGCCCTCCAGAACCCATCCGGTGGTCAGGCTGCTCAGTAAGTTTACTCCGTTTCGATGTATAGCCATCTCTGACACGGTCTCCAAGGATCACCTTCTTCCAGCAGGCCTTTTCCTTCCTTGACAGCGCGTCTTACGTGGCACTTTACTTCCCATTCGTTGCCACCTCTCCGACCCTGTTCCAGGGAAATGACGCCTCCGGATCATCTGGAATTGGGACAGGATCATGCCTGTACAATGACGACGGATCTCCATCTGCCGTCGGCGTTTTGATGTAGAAGTGATGTAGAAGTACAATATTCGTGTTTTCTTTCTTTCTTTTCCCATGACTTTGGGAGGCTGCGCCGGCGCACGTACCCTTTGATGCATTCTAACACAATTGTTGTATAAAGTTTTAAACACTAGATGTACAATTGAACTTCGTTGACAGGAACCTTGTTTACAAATGTACCCTTATGCAGCAAGAAACTCGCACGCGACCACACAACCACGAGCGACCTTGTAAAATAAACAAGGTGATTTAACCTGTCCAAGTCACGGTCAGGGTACAGGAAGATATCTTGATCAGAAGGGGCCGAGAAGAATACAATCGTAACGTATTAGGGAAAAGACACTACCATCGTAGCAATGCGCAAAGGGCAAGCAGAACAAAAGCAATGACATTCTACTACATGGATGACAAGTCTTCATTTCGTCTACTGAACCGTCCGAGTTTAGAAGCACTCTGTGGAAATAGGTGGGCCGGTGAGAGATGAAATCAGAAGGTAATGAAAGACACGTACTGCGGTGAACGATACCAGGACCGGACTCGTCATACTCCTGCTTGGAGCACCACAAATTCTGGAATGTACTAAGGGAGGCAAGAATAGAACCACCGATCCAGACCGAGTATTTCCGCTCGGGTGGTGCGACAATCTTGACCTGTACAAGGGAATGAGACAACAGCTAATTCAACCTGAAATCTAGACAACGGACCTTCATGCTCGAGGGTGAGAGTGATGTCAATTCCTTCTGCATCCGGTCCGCAATACCAGGGAACATGGTAGTACCACCAGAAAGGACGACATTGCCATACAGGTCACGACGGATATCAAGATCACACTTGAAGATCGAGTTGTACCTAAATCAATGCGGTCAATTGGGGAAGTGTTCCATCCGCGCGCAGACACTTACGTGGTCTCATGAATACCAGCAGCCTCAAGACCAAGGAAGGCAGGCTGGAAGAGAGCCTCAGGTGCACGGAATCTAGACAATCAAAGACTGAGTGACATTGTTGCCATTTAAAAAACAAAGTACTGACCGCTCGTTACCGATGGTAATGACTTGACCATCAGGAAGCTCGTAGCTCTTCTCGAGAGCAGAAGACTGAGCAGCCGTCTGGAGTTCTTGCTCGAAGTCGAGGGCAACGTAGCAGAGCTTCTCCTTGATGTCACGGACAATTTCACGTTCAGCAGTCGTCGTGAAGGAATAGCCACGTTCGATCAGGTTCTTGATCAAGTAGTCGGTCAAATCACGGCCAGCAAGGTCAAGACGGAGAATGGCATGAGGAAGAGCAAAGCCCTCGTAAATGGGGACAGTGTGGGTGACACCATCACCAGAATCCATGACGATACCAGTTGTGCGGCCCGAGGCATACAATGACAAGACGGCTTGGATGGCGACATAAAATGCAGGAGCGTTGAATGTCTCAAACATGATCTGCGTCATCTTTTCACGGTTAGCCTTGGGGTTAAGGGGAGCCTCTGTGAGGAGAACGGGGTGCTCTTCTGGAGCGACACGGAGCTCATTGTAGAAAGTGTGGTGCCAGATCTTTTCCATGTCGTCCCAGTTCGTTACGATACCGTGCTCGATCGGGTACTTCAAGGTGAGGATACCACGCTTCGACTGGGCTTCGTCGCTGGAAAACGGGGATGAGCAAAGAGACAAGCTAGGTGATAGAACATACCCAACATAAGAGTCCTTCTGGCCCATACCGACCATCACACCTTGATGACGGGGACGACCGACGATAGAGCTGTCGATTTGCGATTAAATATTACCAATCCGAAACCCTTGACCACCTACGGGAACACGGCACGGGGGGCATCGTCGCCTGCAAACGAGCGAGTTAGATGCAAAGCAAAGCGCGGTAGAAGCTAATCAGGTACCAGCGACTAGAGAAGCAGGTCAGCGGGCATTTTGGCGAAGATTGGAAAGCACTTACAGCCAGCCTTGCACATGCCGGAACCATTGTCGATGACCTAAGAAGCGATGGTGAATGGGGGCGTTGTCGAGACCGATGAAGGGGAATTTCGAACGACTTACGAGGGCAGCTACTTCGTCTTCCATTGGAGATTATTCGTGAGGTAGATTGAGTAGAGTGGACGAGAGATGGAGGGGGAGATGAAGGCTGATCAGTCGGAGTATTTCTGCTTTTTCAAACCCAGTTCAGTCCAGTTCCCGCAGTCCAAAACAAGAGAAAACAGACTTATCGGCGTTGGCCGACGGCCGTGCTGTTGCTGCGCGTAGGTACTACCAGCCCTCGCTGGTACGTACACCTGTGATGCCGTGGACGGTTGAAAGACCCACAGTTGTGTTTCTCAGACTCTCAGTTTATGCCCCGACGATTAGACGTACGTGTCCAGTCCGTTTGAGTATCAGACTCTAGCTTTCTCACTGCGGCGACTGACGGGGTGGCACGCAGTTGTGAGAGGAGCACAGCCTGCGACGCTTCCTTTCGCCATTACTACACCTGCCATAATTAGATTGATCGGAAATGTATTACCTATTAGAAGGACTCTACCCATCCTCCTTGACCCAAAGCCGTTCGAACACGATGTCGGGTCTGTCATACACGCGCCGAGACAACTTGAAATCACCCGTGCGAACACCAGTCGTTCCCGTCAGCCTCCCCGCACAGCACCGATCATCGACTCGCGGGCCGCAGCCTCCTATGATTAGAAACTCCCATTCGTCGCCTTGATTCCCAGCTATGCCACCAACGCAGAGCACAATCGTCGCAACGCCGACGTCTATGTCATCGGCCAAGCCACCCACCCATCAAGCTTCCATTCCCGCCATGGTTGTACTGGCACTCTTCCTATCCATGATGGCCGCTCTAGCCATCGGTGTCATCCTCCGCCAACGCAAGGTAGTGGCAGCTATAAAACGTAAGGAAAAATCCTTGCAAGACAACAAGCCGCGTTCCACTCTCGCCAGCTGGTCGTGGTTCTCCCGTTTCAAGCCTGGGTCGACTGCGGCCATTGACACCGATGACCCAACCGCAGTGGGTGCGCTACACGCAACAAGCGTGCTACTGGCTGCGGCACCCTGCCAAGTGTTTTCTTCTCCTATGACGATGCACTTTAGGATCCCTCTCGAAGACAAGACCGTCCTCATCCTTGGCGCGCCATGGTTGCCCGTCCGATGCGGAGCGCAGTACTGTGGTGCTCCAGCGGTGAGGATTCAACCCTCTTTTGGCCAAACAAGTTTAGCCTGGAGTGAGCCTGACATTTTCTTGCTCCGCAGAGCGACTGTTCAGGGACATGTCGACGATAACAGCAGTTACGATCACACTCTCCTCAAGGTCCCTCCGTCTACCAATTCTCCATCCCGTCCGACAGCCACCGATCATCATTCATTCCAAGCTGGTCATTCGGGACCAGCATCGACGCCCTCAGTCTCATCCAATTCCATAAAAATTCGCTTGACCTCTCCTGAGTGACCTGCCAACGCTGAGCACATCCAGAAGTGCATAGGTGGGGATGATGTGAGCGGATACTCTGGCTATTGCTTGGCATTTAAAAAAATACCTCCCCTCCTAATTTACAATAACGCTACTGAATCAATATCGTATATAGAAACCCCATTCCTGCTCAGACATCCGTACCGGGACCCGTCACACCCTGTGGGTGATAGATACCATGGAAACCAAAACCAACAACACACTCCATACTCGCTCTGCCCACCTCCTTCATGTTCTTTGCATCCAACACCAATAAATAGCTCCTTTCCGTAAAGCCATCGAGCACGACGCTCAAAAGGACGCCATCGTCCTCTGCAGTGCCCTTTGGGTTGGGGACGAATATCGGCTCGCCGGGGTTGTGTCCCTGTATGGACCAGTACGTCGGCGTGTGCGTCTCCGTGTCGTACTTGACGATACCATCAAAGAATGTGCTCAAGCCTCGGTCGCAGACACCGTAGATGTACCGCAAGGGTTTAGTGAGGAAGCGGGGATTGATGACGGGAAGGTCGCACGAGTGGTCATGCTCGGCGGTGTGCACGGTCACCGCTTCGCGAGCCTCTGACGGTGCGTCGATAGTAGTGTTGACGCCGGGTAACTGATAGCGTCGCAGGAACATGTCACAGCTCCCGCTGCGCTTCTCGCCTACATAGTCGAGCGAGTCAGGGGAGGTGGATTTCATGCCGTTGTAATAGAAGCGTTTTATGACGTCGAGGTTTTTGTAGATCGAGAGGTCCGCGAAGATGTCGATCTGGGAGGGATCTGAGGGAGAAGGCACCTCCCATGCATTGATAGTGTGGAAACAGAAGAAAGGGTCGCATTCGTATTTGGCGATGACACCTTTACCGTGTTTGCGGTCGATGACGTACCACAAAGCTTTCTTCGATGGGTCCAATGGAGCAATGGCTTCAAGCATGTTTTTCTCCCACAAAATCTTTGCACCTCCCCACGAATACTGCCCACCCCAAACGCACAAGATGAAGTAATTCTCCGTTATGAGCGAGGAGTGTAAGTAAGCACCGGGCGCATCTGTGATGGTTGCCAGGATATCTGTCTTTCCGGTAGCAGCAAACACGCGGAAGATTTTGTATATCTGCTGACTGCCCAGAGTAAGGTTGTAGTTGAAGATATCTCCAGTGACCGGGTCTGACTTGGCATGAGCGGCGGAAAGGTTGCCAGTGAGTTCGGGATGGAGGATGGATTGTGTGGCAAGACCCATGGGTTCGAGTGTTTCAGGATCGATTTCGCGTAGCTTAGCGCCATCTGTCTTGACCCAGAGAGACTGGATGCCGGACGCATGTCCCCCTTTCTTCTTCCCCTCACTCGTAACAACGTCCTTCAGACCAGGCGGATTCACGGAGAGCGTGACACCAACGTTGACTTGATCCTGAGGTTGCTTCGGTTCCGGGATGAACATGCTCATGACCTTCCTGAAGAAGCTGACACAGGGGTCACGCTTCTGGCCGAAGCTGAAACCGGTCAACTTGCCGGTCTTGCGGATGTTCTCGATGAGTGGGTCGACGCTTCGACGAGAGTTGTAGATGACACGTGTGGAGGAATCAGACTGAATGATCTGGAAACGATGGTTCTGCGAGAAGCCGTCGAACCAGTGGTCGATGGAGAAGGTTTTACCGTTGTCAACCTTTACTTGGTAGCCCCCAGGACCTGTTCGGTACAGAGTGCCTGAGACGTAGGATGGGATGTTCCCAGAGACTCGCAGCTCGACAGGTTCCCTCTCCTCATGAACAATGTCAAACTACAGCATAATGCGGTCAATGATGTCATATATCAAGAGGAACAGAACACACCCACCCCAGCATCGTTGGGCCAGTTGTTGAACGGCTTGGACATGGTGGAGTGAGTGATGGCGGCAGTTCACCAACCCCTTTTTCATGAAACCGTTTTAAATATCAATCAGTCAGAGCGGTGCGCCCCTTGCGGAGCTTCGGCTCGCCTGTGGCCGGCAGACGACGAATCTGTGCAATTCCACGGCTGCGATTGTGCAGTGGCGCATCTAGAACGTAGCAACGATCTGCCATCTGGCTCTGCGTCGTGTCGATCGCCTGGTCGATTACGCAATGTGGCTTGCCAAGGAGGTGCTCCAAGTTTCAAGTTGGTTCTTCTCCTACGAATGTTTTGGCAGAGTGGCTGGCGGTTTGGTATCATCCGTTTGGCCAGCCGCGAGCGGACCAGCCCAAGATTCACCTTTAAGTCAGCCTCTCAGCCTCGTCCCTACTTAAACTCAAGACTCGGTCGGTATGTTGCTTCCTTCTACCTCGCTCTCGGTCTCTGTCGCTTTTTATCGTTTTCTTTCACTCGACGTCCAACTCATCGATGGCACCTCAAGCTACTCCGACCGTCCAGTCTTCTGCCCTCTCGACGCCTACACCCGCGAATGCCAGTCACAAGCCCTTCATCCCCGTGGCGCTCTTGATCTTCCTCGGTCTCTGCCTTGCATATACACTTTCCTACGTCCTCTACCGGATCGTCATGTCACGCAGGCGTGAGTCAGAAGAGGACGTTCCAGACTCCCCCGACCGCGGCGTGTCCCAGTTTATGAGTACGTTCCCTTTCCTTCGTCTCCGGTGGATCGGAGTGGTAGCAGCATCTCGTTGCCATGTTCCTAGACGGCGCTCGCCTCACGCTCAACTTTGGCCACAATCACAAGTCTACTCCTGCAACCCTGAGCGAGTCGCCCGATGTGTGTCCTCCAGCTTCTTAACAATCGATAACTTACTCGCTTCATCCAATTCTTAGATGCTCGACGAAGAGAAACCTCTCACAGATGCCTCGCACCCCACTCACGAGGAGATCCCAACGAGTAGCCCGGCAGACTCTTCTTCCACGCCGTTCATAGCCCTGATGCCATCCTTCACCATGCACCCCAATCGAGAGCTAGGTGAAGCACAGCTCCAAGAGCAGGATCCAACCGAAGCCCAAGCGTCAGTTCCAGCCCCGGCCCCGACCCAGCAACCTTTTTCCAAGCGTGTTGCAACCAAAGTCAAGCTTCTCTCGACGGACCGCGCGGAAGCCATTGCACTCGATCCGAAACTCGCGCCCGTCCAGGGTCCTCTCCGTCCCCTATCGATGGTCCCCAGTCCGTCGCGCAAAAAACGGATGACGCTCTTTGGACTCGGTCTGAAACATTCGCGTACTCGCGGTGGGGATCCGGAAACAGATTCGGAAGCGCGGTGATGCCACGACTACGTCTTGCCGTTTTACCCGTCCTGTTGGCGTTTCGGACCCGTTATCGATGTTGAGCGCTTCGATTCACTTCTTTTTTGTGGTTTGCCTTGCCAATGTGCATGTCAGTATGCATGTCATGTACTTTTTGTTTCATGTTTTCATTTTGGCAAGACAGAGAATATATCGCGACAAGGGATGTACAAATATGTTTGGAATGATCTCCAAGTCTAGTGAGGTCCACGTCGCAGTCAGCCTCCGATGTCGTCGAACCGCGTCAAGGTATCACTGTGGATACTAGAACCGCTTATTTCCGGCAGACCACTCAATATTCAATAATCCCACAAGTGTCATTAATTGACGACTGTGCCTACGTACAGATCGACTCTCGTTATGTACACCAACTGACAACGAAGCAAAAATGTCTGCGAGACGTACACATGGTAACCAGCCTATCTGTACAGCTCGACAATATGTAAAATATGATGGTATCAGTTCATAACTGCTTTTCGCACGCGACGGTACAAGTACATGTCCCTGGGCATCAAGAGTTCCTTGAGCCCTTTTAGCTTGCTCACTTGCGTGAATGGTACCTCGACGGCCGCGTCTCCGACTTGGAGCGCGCGATTCGGTGGTCTGTCACATCGTCCTTTCGAACGACATCCCACGAGTCGTCCTCCAGCAGCCTGCTCTTCTCATCCATGAGAGAATCACTGCGCAAAATACCGCGCGCAGGTCTTCTCAGCGTCGTGCGGCGCCTGACAACCTCGACGACGTCCTGTACCTTGGGTATCGCCGCCTGAACGAGTTTCTCGCTCGAGGAGATGACACTCGTTGGGGACTCGATACCCGACTGCGCAGTAGTGATATAACCCGATGGGAGGATATCGCCAAACGTCTTGGCCGGCTTTTCGGACCACTGTCTCAGCGCTGGATCAGGAAACTCTAACGATGCGAAAAAATGGGGGTCAGAGAGTTCATCTAGAGGGTCCAACGGGAAAGAGGCACGTACCTGTGATGGTGACGTTGCGACGATGCGGGAGAGGTGCAGAGACGGGTTTGAGGACGCCATATTCTTCGCCAGGTGCGCTCTGGTAGAGTTGGCCAGAGCGATCGCGGAAGGTGTAACGTTGCGTATCCGCGTCATAGGCAATTCTCCGCGTCCCTTCCGGGAGACGGTATCCGTCCTGTCCGCAACTCGGGGTTAATAGGCATGTCGTTTTCGATCGCAACGGTCAGGAGTAGGGAACCGCCTCGAGCACGTACCTCGTTGAATTGAGAGAAACGACCCTTGTTCATGGCCATGATGTTGGTGGTTGGATATAAAGAGAAGCGTAGTCAATAACTCTATGCGCCTGAGGGCTATAACGGTCGATAGGGGCACAGCAACTTTGCAACCCAAATTCCCAAAAAGGTATGTAACCCCCCATCCGGGGGTTACTCCGTGTCCGATACTCTCTACACCTAGTACATGGAGATTTGTCGCCGTGAAAAGTATGTACTGGGTAAGTCAAGTTCGACGCCGCCGTTCCGGAGAAGGTACGTGGTTTGTTGGCAACATGTCGCAACGACGGTCTCAACCCCCATGATTGGGTCAAGGTACTCACTCAGACATCGCACGCGGCACGCGGTGTCAAGACATTTGTTCGGGAATCGGTATCCTTGCTGCGGCGTTGTCATACTTACTACTTAGATTGTGCGATTGATCCGTTTTTGTTCTCCCCGGACCCCAGGCTCGTTACGTACGTACCAATAAGATTTGGGTTGGCTGGACGATGTACAGCATCAGAGTGAAGTCTATGCATCATATCCTTCTGACTCAAAAAATGTGTACGGAAGGAAAGGTACGGATTTTCTAGCACTTGAATGCATTAAAAGGTACGTGCGTCATAGCTCGTACAAGCTCTCAGAGCTATGGGAAACAAACAAACAAAACACGATGCTACTAGTACATCAAATTACCGACAGCGGATGGAGATCCGTTGTCATTGTACAGGCATGATCCTGTCCCAATTCCAGATGATCCGGAGGCGTCATTTGCCTGGAACAGGGATGGTGATGTGGCAACGAATGGGAAGTAAAGTTGCACGTAAGACGCGCTGTCAAGGAAGGAAAAGGCCTGCTGGAAAAAGGTGACCCTTGGAGACCGCGTCAGAGATGGCTATGCATGGAACGGAGTGAACTCACTGAGCAGCCTGACCACCAGCGGGGTTCTGGAGGGCAAACTCCGTTATGACCAATTGATAATTCTTGTGCAAGCAGCACGTCAACGTCTTGCATGTAAATATGAATCATGACAGCTTACAGGGAACTGAGCATGCGCGGATTGGACATAACTCTGGAACTCTGAGAACGAGTTTCTGGACGTGTAGCATGAGACAAACGTTTGTCGGATAAGCAGCCTGTCGCTTACCCGTACCAGTGCTAAACCAAGCCCAGGTCAATGAATTACCGACCAACAAGAAAACTCAAATTCAACCTACCAAATTAATGTAGTCGAAGTAACACTTGCCACCACAAGCGGTGATCATCTCGGAGACCCAACTCAGGCCTTGGCCAGATGCCGTGCTTGAAGTGACGGCGGGAAGGGCCTTCTTGATGTACTGTTTCGTTCCTATCAGTGGACACTCCTATCGATCTAAAAACAGGTTTCCTACCAGAGGGTTGATGTATTGGATGTACCAAGAAGCGGCTTGACTAGGAGTGATGCCGTTGATATCAGGTTCGTTCAAGCTGAACACGGCTATGTGTGATTAATTTAAACCATTGAGACAACGCAGGACAGGAGAACTGATGAATGAGACATACTCGCCCACCCTTGGGCCTGCCAGCGAGAATAGAGATCGGCAATAGGACTCGAACTGCAGTCGAGGCAGCGCTGCATACCGATGAAGCCGAGGCCGCCGTTGCCGTTGGTCGAGGGTGGTGCGTATGTTTCGTAGTCATAACTAGGGGAAAGGATTGAATAAGTAATTGAGCTGCAAAATTGAAAACAGCATACATGGCGACCACTTGACCGTCGCCATTGTTGAATACTCCAGGGTCACTGTATTAATCAGTCATAACGAGGGACACATAGCCCAAGAAACGATCGTACAGAGGTCCGTTGACTGGAGAAGGAAAAGGTCAATCACGGGCTGGAGAGATGTTCACTGGGTCCTTACACCAAGGCCAGCAGAGACCCCTCTTTCCTGCCTGAGCAGCAGCGGCAAAAATTGAGAGAGAGACAAGGACAGAAGACAACTTGAACATAATGGAGGGAGAAAAGCAGATGCTACATGATGGGATACCCCGACCATATTTATGCGGGGCCCTGTTATTCCGTCTGAGGTCCGACGGGGCGGCGGTGAGCCTATCAGCAAAATGTCGAGTTACTGTCGCTCAACTGTAGCAGCTTTGCCGGACTTAGATACATGTTAGAGCTGTCCAACCCGTTATGGCAGCGTGCCAGGGACAGCAGAGTAGCCGCAGGACCTGCAACATACTGAAAATAGCCAGTGTAGAATTTGTATGGAAAGGTACTCAACAGATATTATGCGAGTGATATATGGCCTATGTGTCAGTTGATGTAACAATGCATTAAAAGGATCAAGATCTAGAGAGTCTGAGCAGCTAAATTCAAGAGGTAAAAAACTATCCCCATACACTTTCAATGAGATGCGCGCCACGAGGTCCCGTATTGAGGCGCTCGCACCTTCGCCATCCAACTCGGGGGCGACAAATCACATTCCTGTTGTTTCGTCAGGCATTGACACATCGCCCACAGGCAGAAACCACTCGACGGGTGCACAGAAATACTGTACTGCATGATATGTAATGAAAAGTGACAAAAAGAAGCACGCAACTTTGCAAAAGTCTAATCACGACCGCAGTGTTTAACTTACTTGAACTCCAACATTAAGCACCGGTTCCGCCCGAGTTGCCACATGTCTCACATTTCTGGCGTCGCCCACGTATCCGAATGGCGCGCAGCGTCGCGTCTTTCGTCGTGTCCTCACTACATGTCTGAGATCTGAGGCCTGAGGCCTGAGGGATGTCTCGCGGCGCGTGCCATTGATGTTCTTCTCCACCTGTGTGGGTGCCGTGCCGTCACACGTCTTTAAGTTATTGGCGTTGTTCCTGTCGTCGCCTTTACACCGTCGTCATGGCCACTTCATGCAACATTTACGGAATCATTGGTGTGCAAGGCAGCCGTACGCGCGTTCAGCTATGCACCCGGCAAAAACGTCTGCAAGCACGATGGCTAGCTACCGCTCTCAATGGGTGACAGAGCAGTCTTTGATCTAGGAGTTGAACCCTTTCTGTCACGGACAACTATCTGTCCTCTCATGGATGTGACAACGAGAAGATGGATTACTGACTCGGACTCACGATTAATTTAGTGTTTGCCGCAAGTGCAGCTAAAGCCGGCCTAAGTTGTAGCTGAGTTGCTGGTTAGCCAAACTGGACCTTCAAGTCAAACTCATGGCAGCCTGCAGTGTGGCGTGGCACGGCCATGACTTCATGACTCAAGTCAACTAACCACATATTAACTTACACCCTGACAATGCTCACAAACAGGGAAGCACAAATTCGGTGCAGCCATCGAGGATGATGAAGGTGTAATGGAGACCGAGCCCATTTTAGTCAGTCACGAAGCAGCTAGCTCAGTCGACGGCACTCCAATAACGGCGGCATACTCACTCGGCACTTCGTCATTTGACAGCATTGTCAATACTTTGGTTGCTGAGGCAACTCTGCGAGAGCAGGAGGCAACTCCCGACAGCCGTGACTCCGAGTCATGCCCGACCCCCTTCCCTAGTATTGGTAGTGCTGTCGCCGTGTCAGTTCCAGTGCCCACCGTTGTGCCGCCAACATCTTTGTCACCCATGGTTCAAGTTGATTCCCCTGCTACTAGTATAATCTCACCATCCGATTTTCTCGTCAAGAACCTGTTCCGTTTGCTGTCCCTCACTGGCAATCATGGTAACACCACACCGTCTTTGCCTCTACCGCCGACAGCGCTCGTGTTGTTTTGGCATACTGGCGAGATTGGATTGACAAATGAAGTAGCCTTGCACGAGACTATCTATTCTCAAGAAATTTGAGGTTAGTTCTCATTCCTATTACAGTATAGAGCTTAAACTACTGTTTGATCTTTACGAGGCCTCCGAGTCCGTTTACCAAGTCTACAGTTTTGTGCTATTAATTTTTGGTATATATTCGTGTCCTTATCCTGATCAAATTTAATTTGAATGATAATGTGAAAAGTATGTAGTATGTACTACCAGTACTGGTACTAAGTACGACGCCTAGGTTGCGGAGAAGGCACGTACTACGTACAGCATCATGATGCATGATGCAGGAGTCTGTTGGCAACATGTCCCATTGAAGTAAGTACGACGGTCTCAACCCACGATTGTCACCGTATCAGGGTTAAGGTACTCACTCGGACATCGCACACCGCTTCAAGAAGTTTATTCGGGAATCAGTGTCCTTCAAGTTGCTGCGGCGTTGTCATACTTACTACTTAGGTTGTACAATGTGATTGATCCGCTTTTGTTCTCCCAGACCCTCAGGCCCAGCCGTTACGTACGTACCAATTTTGCATGATCTGGGTTGGCCGGACGATGTACAGCATCAGAATGAAGTCTATGCATCCTATTTTTCTGACTCAAAAAATGTGTATGGAAGGAAAGGTACGGATTTTCAAGCACTTGAATGCATTAAAAGGTACGTGCGTCATAGCTCGTACAAGCTCTCCGAGCTATGGGAAACAAACAAACAAAACACGATGCTACTAGTACATCAAATTACCGACAGCGGATGGAGATCCGTTGTCATTGTACAGGCATGATCCTGTCCCAACGGTGGCTGCTCCGGTGGCATCATTTGCCTGGAACAGGGATGCAGAGGTGGCAACGAATGGGAAGTAAAGTTGCACGTAAGACGCGCTGTCAAGGAAAGGGAAAGCCTGCTGGAAAAAGGCGACCCTTGGAGACCGCGTCAGAGATGGCTATGCATGGAGCGGAGTGAACTCACTGAGCAGCCTGACCACCAGCGGGGTTCTGGAGGGCAAACTCCGTTATGACCAATTGATAATTCTTGTGCAAGCAGCACGTCAACGTCTTGCATGTAAATATGAATCACGACAACTTACAGGGAACTGAGCATGCGCGGATTGGACATAACTCTGGAACTCTGAGAACGAGTTTCTGGACGTGTAGCATGAGACAAACGTTTGTCGGATAAGCAGCCTGTCGCTTACCCGTACCAGTGCTAAACCAAGCCCAGGTCAATGAACTACTGACCAACAAGAAAACTCAAATTCAACCTACTAAATTAATGTAGTCGAAGTAGCACTTGCCACCACAAGCGGAGATCATCTCGGAAACCCAACTCAGGCCTTGGCCAGATGCCGTGCTTGAAGTGACGGCGGGAAGGGCCTTCTTGATGGACTGTTTCGTTCCTATCAGTGGACACTCCTGCCGATCTAAAAACAGGTTTCCTACCAGAGGGTTGATGTATTGGATGTACCAAGAAGCGGCTTGACTAGGAGTGATGCCGTTGATATCAGGTTCGTTCAAGCTGAACACGGCTATGTGTGATTAATTTAAACCATCGAGACAACGCAGGACAGGAGAACTGATGAATGAGACATACTCGCCCACCCTTGGGCCTGCCAGCGAGAATAGAGATCGGCAATAGGACTCGAACTGCAGTCGAGGCAGCGCTGCATACCGATGAAGCCGAGGCCGCCGTTGCCGTTGGTCGAGGGTGGTGCGTATGTTTCGTAGTCATAACTAGGGGAAAGGATTGAATAAGTAATTGAGCTGCAAAATTGAAAACAGCATACATGGCGACCACTTGACCGTCGCCATTGTTGAATACTCCAGGGTTTCTGTGCCAATCAGTCAAAATGAGGGATATATAGCCCAAGAAACGATCATACAGAGGTCCGTTGACTGGAGAAGGAAAAGGTCAATCACGGGCTGGAGAGATGTTCGCTGGGTCCTTACACCAAGGCCAGCAGAGACCCCTCTTTCCTGCCTGAGCAGCAGCGGCAAAAATTGGGAGAGAGACAAGGGCAGAAGACAACTTGAACATAATGGAGGGAGAAGAGCAGATGCTACATGATGGGATACCTCGACCATATTTATACGGGGCCCTGCTATTCAGTCTGAGGTCCGACGGGGCGAGGGCGATGCAAAAGACCTTTGTCCCCGCGGAGTCATAAGATACATCATTTGCCCCACGATTGTATAGGATCAACCATGACTGACGAGCTTGAACCCATCATGCTGTGTGAAAGATACAAGGTTGCCGTTGATTCGGGGACATACCTGGTGAGGTACTTACCTTGGACGGAACCGGTGGCGATGGATCACGACGGATCCATCGGAGGATCTGCCTGAAGTAGCTAATTCAGCCACTAAAATGCAGCCCATCAGACGACAGCTGTTCTCTGTCATTTGACTAGTATCCGTAGTACGTACTGCTTCTAGAGTTACCGCACGGCACCGAGTTTCCGGGACTGGTGTCCATGTGCTAGGCAGTGGCAAATACTCTAGTCGGGGGCCGGGGGTGATAAAACCCATGCGTTTAAGTGGCTCAATGTTGAGATGGCATTTAAAAACTTACCGGTGGCACTCAAAGATCCTAGGACTTCTGCCCTGACTTCGAGCGTGAGTGTTTGTATTGACCCGTAGTAGTCACGTGACATGCAGTAAGGTTAACATCGTCAGAGTCTCAGAGACGCGTCATCCAAGTGGACGAGCAGCGCAACTTGCCAGTGAACGTCGACGAGACCTTCAAAATGCCTCTCGAAGCGACGATGATGATCATCGACAATTCCGAGTACATGCGGAATGGCGACTATACCCCGTCAAGATTCGATGCCCAGTCCGACGCCGTCAACACCATCTTCCAGACAAAGATCGACTCCAACCCAGAGAACACCGTCGGCCTCATGACCATGGCTCACAAAGGGTGCGTAAGTGTTCATCTCTCGTCATACACGGTGTACGCATCTCGTTCCTGTTCAGCCCAGAAGTCCTCGTGACCCATTCCAAAGACCTCGGTCAGATCCTCAAAGCGATCCATACCGCCACGTCCAAGATCGGTGGGTCGATAGACATCCCCACTGCTATCAACATCGCCCAGCTCGCACTCAAACACCGCGAAAACAAGAACCTCCGGCAGCGCATAATCGTCTTCGTTGGATCACCTCTGCAGGGTACAGGTGCGGACGAGCGGGAGATGGTCAAGCTCGCGAAGAAACTAAAAAAGAATAATGTGGCCATCGACTTTATCGCTTTTGGGGATGGTATCGAGGAGGGCGAGTCTAGCGTGCTGAAGTCGTTTATCGACAATGCTACCAGCGGCGATAATTCGCAAGTACCGTCTACGCTGGTCAGACCAACGAGTCTCTAACACAACATCCGGTATAGACATTTGGTGTCTGTGCCCCCGGGTCCACATCTACTCTCAGATTTCGTATTGTCCTCACCCATTTTGTCGGAGGACCACGGAATACCACCAGAGGCTATGGCTGGTGCAGCTGGTCCATCCAGTTCTGGTGGCGCAAACAACTTCGAATTTGGTGTCGATCCTAGTCTCGATCCCGAGCTTGCCATGGTAAGCTTATTGTGCTACGGGCACATGGATTCAGGTCTGATTGTGTTCGTAGGCATTACGTATGTCAATGCAGGAAGAGCAAGCACGCCAAGCTGCAGAGGAACAAGCGCGCCAAGCAGCGACAAGTGCTGCCGCCCCTACCGAACGTGCCGATGACGCTGCAGATATTGACGTAGGTGATGAAGCTATGCTACAACAAGCGATCGCCATGTCCGAGGGTCGGGACATTGACATGGGAGGGGAACAAGGCAATGATGATGAGATGGATGAGGAAGAGGCGATTGCTCGAGCTATCGAGATGAGTATGAAGCAAGCTCAAGGAGAACAGAAAAAATAGTAGTAGGTTGTAGATCTTTACTCCAGTGCTGGTGACCCAGGCATTTGTACGTTCGCCAGTATATATTTTCCTTTGACTTACGAACTTGCGTTGGCAAAGCAATTTACTGATTCAGATCCTCAACCCTCCCAAATACAACAACAGACCAAAGCAAAGTGTTCGAGAACGTTTGCGATACAATCATGCTACGACATCGTTTCTTGTGTTGTAGCACCAGCTGTTGACCAAGCTCGATAACGCAAAGTTTCGAGTGAAAACTCGTCCCCGAACGAGGTGATCTGTTTATCACACTGTCTAAGGTTGAGAAAAATCCGAGAAGCGAGGACGCTGTGAATTGCCACCTGAGCGCTATTACGGAACCACAAGGTGAGAAACCGCAGGTATCTAGGACATGAAAAAGAATACGAACGTATCCAATGCGGGAATATACGCAACCTGTTGAAGGAAAGATGATTACTGGGCAAGTAAGCATGACGTTGTACACACTCACCGGCGCAGCAACCTGCACAGTCATGTTAGCCGCAGACAACACTAGTTAATAATATGTTCCCAATCAAAGAAGCTCGTGCATGAGATAGGGGGATCGCTCACCGATAATCCACCACATATACACGATCCCGTCCCAATACAGTGTGTTCAACGTTCTACTGCGGGTGTTGCGGTAGGTTCGGAACTTCCTCCAGGAACTCATGCCTTGAAGGACTGCAGAAAAATGAGATCTGATGCGACAGAGAACCATATCAAGAACATACTGATCTCGTACACCATCAGCAAACCATATTGAAGTGCGGCACTTCTCGACGATCGGTAAGCACACACGGATGGATAGAACTCTATCCCAATACCCTTTAGCGACTTATCATATGAGCTGACTGGACTCACGATAGAATGAGGTGGAGTCCCCAGGTAAAGAGATATTGACTAGCAGCGATAACACCTCAGCAACTGCAATGAATGCCTAGAAATGTACAGAAGCCATCGACTAGGTTCCACTGAGGCACATATACATCGGAACAAGACTCACCCCCGCCAACAGCAATAGAAAAATAAGCACCTTCTTGCTGCGACCCCACAAAGCATATGTGCGTAGGATCAAGATTCCTTCTGCAAAGATGATGCTAGCACTGTACATGGCTAAGAGAGAATGTCAGCAAGCGCATAAAATGCGTTGGAACATGAATAGACCATCTAAAGCGAGAGTAAAGCTTCCACACTGAAAATGAGGTTCGAGATGATCCGCCGTTAAGTCCAATGAAAACACTCACTTTCTCGGTGACCAGAGCGTCTGAGTGATAACATTGTCATCAGCCACCCGAAAGAGAAAAGAATGAGAAACAGACCATAACACGTCATTGAGGAAGAAAGAAACGGGAGGTATCTTGACACCGTGAACACAATGCGTGTCGCCTCCCACTTCGTACCCCATACATATTCTACCTGACTCCGCCCTTGAGAATCGTCGAATGCACAAATGAGAATGAAGAACCTCGGTAGAAAATGTTAAGTTATAATCGAATGCCTGGGAGGGGTGAGTGTTAGATCCAGTCAGCGCTCTGACAGCATCACACATACGAAAGCAGCCAACGCAGCAACTACGGAAAAGATAGGTCAGCGCGATGGGACATCAGGGCTAAACCACTGCCAGGGGTACCATTGAGGAACTGTGACGAGTGGACGGTCGTAAGTTAGTGTCTTTTGATTTGTCAAGCATGGAGGTGTGCGGCATACCTTGCTAAATTGGAGGCGTAAAAGGTCAGTTAGTATGTCATCCAGTGCATACTTGAGGAGCATCGCTCAGGCGTTGAGGGCGTCAGGGAACTACGGTGGGCAATGACGACTCGGACAGCCGTCACGAGGTCTTATGACGGATGGGCAAACACCAACTTGAACGGAAACACGACGGATGATCATTCGTACCGGGCAACTGAGGTCGAGTCGAACTTCTATCCCCATTCGTGTGACCGAGTCCCTAGTTGCAAACAACTTTATGTAAACGAGTTGTATCAGCGACCAAACCTACCAGTGAGTCTATAGTGCGCGCTCTTCGTGTGACTCGGATCAAAAGTCATGATGATAACGGACTTCACTTGCAAGTCTCTGCAAGTGGTTATAAGATCATGCCATAGTGGCCCTAAGTAGAACGAAAGCAGAGGGATCTACTTTAAAATGCCGACCGCCAGCTCGTCCGACACTAACCAAACTGTCGAAGTTACCATTAGCCATGGCAGCGGCATTCCTCTCGGTGCCGGCGCTTGCATCCCATGTCGCCGGTCTCATCTTTTGCATGACCACATCCCCAGTGCGTCTGGTTTCACCACGCTTTCAGATATTGGTCCCGCAAGAGAGGGTCCGAATCTGCAGAAGAGGCCAGACGCGGCGAAGAGCTTGACATCGACCCTGAGCAATTCCGAGACCCAGATGAGAATTTAGTATGTGGTCAGGGCTACAGGTCGTCTGGTTGACGAGTCATATCGAGGTCAAAGTTGCGGCTGGAATCCACGTCGTCATTTTCGTGCAAATCTGATGCCAGCCACCTCATTTCCTAGTAATTATAATCACAATGAAGTTCTAGCTGCACCACAAATGGACCCAGTTAGACCCAGTTTCAATTCCCTTCTGCAAGAGGCTGACAATGCTTCCTTCCTCCATGTCAGCCCAATCTAAACCGAGGCTAACATGCCAGGGCTTTATAAACGACCCTCCCACCCTCCACTGTCCCCCAGTTCAGTTGCCATCGAACGATCATGTCCCCACTTCCGTCTGTCGTTACTGCTTTTACGTTCTCATCCGCCGCTCCTTCCGTTGCTCTTGACCCAGACTTGGCTGGACAGTCTACTTCGGTAACGTCGCAGCACCTCCTCGGGACAGGTGGCCTGTTTTTCGCTGTGGTCGCCATTGTCTCGGTTGTGGGCTACTTCTATCATGGACCAGGGGCAGCCAACGGTGCTCGGACGAGCAACACCTGGGCCTCCTTGAACAGTTTCTTATCGTCTATGCGTCACCGGGGTTCGGACACGACCTCCACGGCAGCTGCAACCGACTGGCCTGTTGATCTCGAGGTCGGCCCTGAGGTGGGTTGGACACCTGTACATAGTCTTCGAGCTGACGCGTTCCCAGCAGCACGTCAGTATGGTTTATGCGAGGTTCTTCCATCCGACATTCTGGAATGTAAGTAGACTGAATTTCACATCATAAATATTTTTAAAACAGTTGTGTCCAGCTCGTTGAGTGTCATCCTGCAACGCCTTCCGCTCCGGCAATCTATGTGGAAGACGAAGCG